>JXSR01S028917.1:11076-26044 GCA_000969725.1 Ophiothrix spiculata
AGATTGCTTCTTGATTTCTCTTGAGAGGCAAAAGAAAGTATGCAACCGTGGGGATGAGGCTATTATGAAAATACAAAAGAAATAGAAAATAGGTATACCAATAATTTTATATTTAATGCTATATCTCCAAAAGTGTACTAAAAAATTTGGAGGTGAAATTTTGGATTTAGAATCAGAAAAATATGGACATTGATATAGTATCAAAAAATGTACTACTTCCGGTTGAGCCCAGGGGCATCAGAATGTGATCGGAACCTACACCTTTAACATAGAAGTTCATTTTTTTCAAATTTATTCTTTCTTTTCAGGCTGAACATAACATAGAGGATAACTTGCAAGACTCGATGAGAGACCAATATGGGTTGCCGGGTGAAGAAGACCTAACAGAAGCTTGGAATTATGTTCAGAGATGGGTAATTATCAGATCAAAAAAGGCATATGGGTTGCCGGGCAAGAAAGTTCTAACAGGGGCCTGGAATTACTGTAAATGCCAATATTTTCGCGCTCAGCCAATTTTGCGCGTTTTTATTTTTGCGCACATGAACATTGGCCGAGTATGGAATTTCATTTGCAACAAATACACATTATTTTTCGTGGTACATTTATTTTCGCGCTAATTACATTTAGCGCGAAAATAAATGTAGCGCGAAAAATACCACTTATATAGTATTTTCAGAGATGGTAAGTATTAGATCAAAGAAGGCTATATGTTTCCGGTAGTAAAGGATCTAATGGAAGCCTGGAATTATGTTCAGAGATGGGTTTGTAAGTGCCACAGATCCAACAAGACTATGGGTTGCCACGCTAAGAAGATCTAATGGAAGCCTGGAATTATGTCCAGAGATGGGTAAGTATCACAGATCCAAGACCAGGTTTACTGTGTGAAGAAGATCCAAGGGAAGCCTGTAATATGTTCCAAGATAGATGAGGTTCATGGATGTTTGTATCATAAATTACATGTCTAAATTGAACAAAATAATGACACTCACATACATTCTTAGGGACAGTTATGTAGGGCTGTTCAAACCAAAGTTGCTGCATAATCATCCTGTCAAGTTGCATATCAAGTGTTGGCATGAATTGCCGCACAAACCAAATGGCATATCGTCATGTGAGTGCAAAAAAGTCGTATCTGCAATAGCTGCCACTTGTCATAAATTTGGATTGCATACTGTGTAATCCCCAATCTTGGGTCAGTGGTTCTTGAAATGGTTCTTCAGGTGACGGCGTCACCTGAAGAACCATTTCAAGAACCACTGACATAAGACAGCCATTTCAAGAACCACTGACATAAGACAGGGAATTTTTGAGTGATTTTTCACATTCTTGTGACAAAAAAATAAAATAGAAATAACTTAGGGCAGCCATTGCAGATATGACTTTCTTGCACTCACATGACTGTGTACAGTGAAGATTTAATGATCATTTTGCAGTTGATGGAATCATTTAAAAATAGAGGGTTTGCACGTGACGTCATATCATACTCACAACACCATTTTCATGGGGCGGCAAACAAAAAGTCCTGTCACATTACAATCTTTTGGCAGTGTCGCGATACCAGATCACAACTAATGATGACAAAAATATACAGTTCATTTATTTAGTTAAATTTTCAAGTCATGATTTGAAGTCAATCACAAGTTACAGCTGATTTTGATGTCTTGTTTACATCACAAACTACTCCGAGCTCCACCAAGATGGCGCGAAACGGTCTGTGTGTATTATGCGTATCGCGTCGTGCAAACCCTCTATTGCTTATATAGTTTTGCATTTGGATCCACAATCTTGTAAACAGATCACTAATGAGGATGAGCTTTCATTCTAATATGCTTCTACTTCTGATTTATTTTTTCTCTCGAAGTTCTCGTGCTGTGGATTACGAGGCAACACATCAGAGGGTGCTCTCTATTGGGTTAGATCCCAGTGGTATTTAGAAAGTAGTGTAAGAGTACCAAAAAGTTGCTGCACACAAAGAAATGAAATCATACTCTTCCAAAATCAATGAGAAATTGTGACTCTTTGCGATTGGTATACGTATATCAATAATCAGGTTAGTACCCAGGGGTACCCTTTATCTAATGATAAAGGGGCCCATGAATTGAGCCTTGAGGAACCCTAGACTGTATCCTGCGTCGTCGACCAGCCGAGCGCACTGATCACTGCGTTGTGCCCTGTGCTGGCCAGTGACGACTGTAAAAATAATGGTCTTAAAAATGGAGCACTTTAGCTCATTAATATATAATAGTTAGAATGACGATTGCAAAAATGAATAAAACATATATGAATATTAATGAGTAACTTCCAAATTTGGAGACGGGTATGATTGACATAATATAAACAATAAACAAGCCGTTCACATGCTCGCTCAACAATGAAATTTACCATGAATAATATACAATAATAATTATATGCAAATGAGGTAAACAAACTTTTCTCAAAGAATTTATGAACATCCAAGTTCAGTTTCTTTCCAAGGCGCGTTTGGGTTATTAATAAATCGTTTACGTTACGCCAGCGAGTTTAAGAGGCTATGTTACCAAAATGAGTAACATTGTGCTCCAAAAAAATTGCATGTTATTTTGTCAGTCGCCAAATAGCCGAACCGGAAGTATGGTGCCCTCAGCTATTTGCCGACTGCGGAGTCAGTCTAGAGGAACCTCACATGCCTTATACATTAATGGCTGGGCTTATGTAAGGCCTGAAGAAATGATGCCATTGTCAGCTTAGTTATGAGAGGAGAGAGAGTGTCGGTGGTATGCATTTATGCCCAGGACGCAACCAGCATCTAGACTGATTTTAGACCCTAAAATATTTCCAACTATCAGTGTGATCAAAACTTTACCTCTATTCACAACATGTTGGCACAAGCAGGTTTCCAGTGCACCCATAAACTGTAGAATAGTTCACACAAATTGAAGAGAAGGAAGTCCACAGTCTCATTCTTTGTTTATGTGTCCCAATTAATGTCCGTCAGTTCCAGTCAATATTTTACCCATTTTGTTCTTTTCTCTTCAGGGTTGCTGGACCGTCGTATATGATACTGCTATCATTTTTGCAACTGTAATTGCTGCGGTTGGCATTACATTATCACTAATACAGGTAAGTACCTATCTATCAGGAGGAGATGGAGATGCCCTGTTAGGCCCAGCTATACTCTATAAACCTTGAAGTATGCAACAAGCAATCAGACTCTGTAACGAGATCCATAGCATATCCCTTGTATTTTTCAACATTGTGAACTAGATGTTTTGTATTGTGTAAGAGACTAGTAATGATTGATTAAGGCCGAATCACTGCATATTAATATATTTTTACATGAATTCTTCATATATTTGGTATTATTTTGGGCTAATTTTGTTGCTAAAACATGGAAAACATTGCAAAGAAATTTATTTGAATATTCAGCAAGATTTGGTACCTTGATATGATTCGAGAAAATGGGACTAGTTTACTTCCCCGTATGGGCATATTGGTTTATGTGCGTTAATAGGCTACTTGTTACATACTTCAAATTACAAGGTTTACAGAGTATATGTCACATGTCAATTCGTCCTGTAAGTGAAAACAGTTCTGAACAAAAAAAGTCAAAATAAAATTGTACAGTGGTGTATGCCTGGGACTTTCGGGTAATTTGCTACCCCGGTACCCAACTTTTTTTTTCTGTCGGTTACCCGACCGCATTGATAATTGAACATTTACATTGTCGATGGGTCTACTTCAACCATATGATGTGTCAATTACACCCAAAAATTTGATTTTTTGCCATTTGTGGTCATGATTTATCATGTTTACTTCGATGAGTTGATGATTTTATCATAAATTGTTGAACACAAAATTTGTTGTTCAAAAGTCTATGATTTTATTGTCTAGTTCAGGTAATCAGTCAGCAGATATTTTTTACCCGGGTAATCTCATGACAGGCGGGTACCCAGGTTTTAGTCCCAGGCCTACAGTGGAGTTGATCACCCAACTCCAGTGGATTTAGTATTTACAAACATTAGTTTATATTACGAGGGTTATTTAAAAAGTTCTGCCTGATATTTCATGTTCTATTAAAATTAATTTCTTTGACAATTTGCAAAAATATCGCTAAGAATGTCAGCTACATTTTTTTGTATCAGTACATTATCTACATTTCATGCAGGTAATCAGAATATTGAAGATATTGATTGATATTTTGTAACTTTTTTGTTGTGAACCATCGTAAAAACATTTAAAACCGTTGTAAATGAGAAACAACTAATAAGCATAAAATTATTTATGCAACACTTTAAAGCTCAACTGCTAATAAACAGCCATAAATTGTCAATTCAACGTAAGTTTTTATAAAATTTTACTTGCCCAGTTTTGTCGACAAATGAGATTTAATGTCGACATGTCGAGATATGCTTTATGTCGACAAAAGGCATGTCGCCAGAAACCTTAGTTAATACCATCTTGCAAGGCGCTCTATTAATTGAGCTCCCAAAAAGCATGTGAGGGGAGCAAGTTGGCTAGTAGAGCTCACTCTCAGGTATGCTCACTCTCCTCAAATGGAAGTCCCTGCATGATGTCTTCTGCTACGTGAGCCGGGCTGTATACATGCCTACCCGGGAGGACACAGTACAAACTGTACATATTCCTATAGCTTACAGTGACTCAAAAGTGCTAATAAGGACTATCATTGCATTTGTAAAGAGAATCATAATTCTAAATGCAATTTTGATCTTGTTCTCCTTACCTAAGAACAACAGTGTAGACTATTACACCTTTCATACATGGTTTATGTATACTGGTATACGACCGTCACAATAATGTTTACATTTATTTAACCCTACATTAAATGTGTGTGTAGCATTCCCAATATGCTTTTGATATCTTGACCCTACATCAAGACTACCTAATTTAAGTAGTTTCGACCCCACGTTGAGTCCACATTGATAACCCTAACACTAAGGTTGGGCCGATCCACCCTAAATCGGTAATTGCCGATTCCCGATTCAATTTTCAAATATCGGCCTGATCCGATACCGATCCCGATTTTGTTATGAAGTTACTTAAACTCTCAACAGAAATAAAGTGTTACTTAAACTCTCTCTAACAGAAAGAAAGTGTTAAGTATCACTGGTACGTTTTCCATGAATTTGATCATTTATTAATGTAGAAATCGAAATAATGATCAAGATTGACAATAAAAGAAATGAACATAAGTTACATTGTTAACTCTGTTTAGTCCAACAAGGCAGAATACTTGCATTTTAAACACATTTTATGGAGATTTACAGCTACATGTTCAAGCTGTTGTGGTATGTATGGATGGATCGGTTGGCTGAATCAGTAGAGTTCTGTGATTTTTGCCGATCCCGATTTGTCACTGATCTCACAAAAATCTCACGATTAATCGGCCCATCACTACTACCTAACACGTCACAGTCCAACAAAATCCAACAAGCAAAAATCAAGAAATTTGCCTAAGTCCAAATACGTCATAGACCGGTGATCATCAGATGGGCACCGAAAGGGCTGCCATGGCAGGCCATGCTCGGTGGCTTGACATAGGTGGACATTGGAACGGGATGCGAGAGGTCAACGGTTCAAATTTTGGGGGAAACAGGAAATTTTTGTATGGCGTATTCGGACTTAGATAGTTTTTAAGCGTTTGGGAGTTAGGGTTAATGTATGATTGAGACCACATATAACACGTTCCCACTATGTTTAAAGTGGATTAAAATCTAGGGTCGTGGACTCGATGTAGGATCAAAGACTTCAGTGGGAACATGCTCATAGGGTCACCTTTGGAACCTGCGTAACTTGATTGGTTACCCAGGCACGTATGTCAGTTACACCTCCATGCATAGATATCTCTCACTGTATGAGCAAATAGGGGGTTAAATAATAATGGTTTTGGTTCAAATTTGATAAATTATGTTCTTTTTGTATCTTTGCAGCTGTTTGGCATGACCTTCGCATTCTGTTTATTCAGGCGGCTGTAATCTGACCATCAACTAACTATTGCGCAATCACCACCAGCTGGGAAGGATCCCAGAAGTATGTCTTTCATGATTTTGTACTAAAGTCGGTGTCACAATTCTTCAGACGATGTAAATAAACATCCAGAGTGCAGGGCCAATTGTTAACAAACGCGACCGATGCCCTGCAATTCGTGGTCACATGACTGATTTTGTCCGAAGAATTTTGGCAGAGACTATAGTTATGAAGGCTGTCATGTTACATGTTTGCACTCTTCTCTGGAGGATTTCTGCCACACAAAGTAGAAACAGTATGCATTTAAAAAAAACAACCTTAAATTTGACTTCAACCAACTCCCATGCCAAAAGATTGTCCGTATCTATTGTTAAAAAGTAGATATACATGGATACAGCCTTCAGGTATGATAGAGTATTGTTGTCTGCTCATTTTTACAATTATCCAAAGTAAAAGAATGTAGACATATAACAAACAAAATGCACATACTACTTATTTTGTATGGTAGATGTACTGTAATCATTCTACAGGGGAGTGTGAAATCCAAATGGATTTGCTTATTCAGCAAATCTGTTTAAAGTTAATACACCTTCTAATGTGCTTCCGAAGATGGAGTATTTGCACAGAGGACCAGCAGGCTTAACATGACTTGCGACCACAGAGCCATTAGAGTAAACTTTCTTGCCAAAGGAGACATGGGCTAATGGCCAGACAATTTTGAGTGCCTTATTTGTCATGCCTTAAATTTTTGGGCATCTTATGTCTCATGCTGCTTTCATACTTTTGTAGCTTTGCAGCTCTGTCGCTTGGTTCATTTCACACTATTGTAGCTTTGCAGCTCTGTCGCTTGGTTCATTTCACATTTTTGTAGCTTTGCAGCTCTGTCGCTTGGTTCATTTCACATTTTTGTAGCTTTGCAGCTCTGTCGCTTGGTTCATTTCACACTTTTGTAGCTTTGCAGTTTTGTCGCTTTGCAGATTTGCTACTTTGTATCACTCTGAAAGTTAAATTCATTTCAACTCAAAAAATCTTGTGTGACAAAATTTTGCTGATATTGATTATTTCAGCGACGTGTAGCTTTGCCGCTACGATAAACGTAAGCGGCACATTTTTGCAAAAAATATATATGTGACCCATCATATCGAAAGGTACCTTAATACCGGCATAGTAAATTACTAGATACGGACCATTGAAGCTGGGTATAGCCAAAAATCACATCCGAGGTCGAATTTCTAATTTCATCAGAAACGTTACCTTTGAAGTGTACTCTATCATATTAATCAGGCTCCAACATCCAAAACATAAGATTAATTTGTTAAAAAACAAGATAAAAATCCTTTCTACATTCAAGTTTTACCAGTACAGAAACTTTAAACTTGATTTTCTCAGAACTATAGTTTTCTGAACCAGCCTGATGCCTCTTACCAATTTGGATGTAACTTTGCAATCGAATATCCAATAACTAAAAGCAAGGTGTCATTTTAAAGCTTAAAATATAATCTTTCAGATGAGACCAAAAATCAATTTTCATTATGCCGGTATTAAGGTACCTTTCGATATGACGGGTCACATATGTCATGAAGTGACAAAACTTCAAAACTACATTAGTATGAAAGCAGCATTATATGGAACATTCAGGGTCACACTGCTTGTTGTCTGCAGTGGAAAATGATTCACTATAATAGCTCAATCAAAAATGTATTACTTACTTGCTTACTTACTTGGGTTACTTGGTAGATAGACTCCGGAGCCCTCAACTTTCTTTAAAAACAGCAATACTTGGTGCGGAGACTGTATCTTTGGGGAGGGAATTCCACTGGTTCACAACTCTGTTTCCAAAGAATTGCTTAGCCATATCTGTCCTATTGGACAATGAAAACAAAAATCTAGAGGTTGAGGACCCCATTCTTTGTAAATGCAACCCCCCGCCATGCATTTTGTTTTCACTGTCCAATATAAGGTGAGCTGTTTAAAAAGTAAAAAGGAAAACGAAAAATTGATCCGTGCAAACATTATGTAGCAATAATAGTATTCATGAAGTCCTTCCTAGTTTGCTATAATTATTTTTTATTTGTATATATTTATTTGACTTGATGAGCTGATGTTTTGTTATGATTATATGACATGCTTTTTACAAAAACTGTGTCATTTAAGATATTGTTTAACTTTTTCGTTTGAAAATACCATACCGTTGTGGTATTCTATTTCTTATAATATTTATAGGGACATTGTGCAATAATTCCCACCCGAATAAGACTCTACACATTTAAACCAATCTAGAATAATTCCATTAGCTAACCGACCTTTCAATTCTTGCAAAAAAATTTTGTACATGAACAAATAGAAGTTTAATTTTAAAAAAAATGACGAGTGTAGTACTTAAGAACTTGTTGGTTTAGATGCAATGAGTCCAAGGAACTTAAAAGAAGACATAATCTTGCTTATATTAACCATAATACCCTGTTCACATAACCTTGCGGCGAGGTTACGATGTGTTTACGGCGTCATACCAGCAGACACCGACCGGAGTCTGACCAGTGTCCGTGAGCCGTAGACACGCCGGAAGCATGCGAATTAAAACCTTGCATCTTGTATACAATGTTATGGTCACTTCACCACCGGCGTCTGACCGGGCATTGCAAGCATTTCACAGATGTCATAGCGATGTCAAACCGGCGCTGCGGCTTATGTGACCAGGGTGTTAGAGGGTGGTCACATATAAGCATTTAGTCATGACTATTCACTTGCTTGTGAGAAGCTTTCAAGCTGATTATTTGAGGGAACGCAATAATAAAAAGTGTCTCGCTTGTGACTAAAAGTGATGAGCCACTAGTGCTAACATGCAAATTGTGTTCATGTGTGAACGCAACTGCTAAGTTGACTCACTCTAAAGCCGCTCACGAATAGTCATGACTACTCATGTGTTAACACAGCCTAAGATTGCCAACATCTTGATTGCCCCTGAATAAGGGCCCTGATGAAGGTGAGTTATTGTACCTCATTTATCTGCTAAGTTGACTCGCTCTAATGCCGCTCAAGAATAGTCATGACTACTCATGTGTGAACACAGCCTAAGATTGCCAACATCTTGATTGCCCCTGAATAAGGGCCCTGATGAAGGTGAGTTATTGTACCTCATTTATCTACTAAGTTGACTCGCTCTAAAGCCGCTCACGAATAGTCATGATGATTGCCTTTCATGAAGGTGAGTTATTGTAGCTCATTTATCGGTTGTGAGCGCGAAACATTGAAACTCCTCAAAATTGTTATCAGCGTATCAAGCTTGGCGTAAGTTAAGATTGTGAGGTATTCGTCACGTGAGTGCAAAAAAGTTGTATCTGCAATAGCTGCACTATGTGATATTTGTTTGTCAAATTTTCACTAGAATGTGAAAAATCCCTCAAATTCTCTCTCATGTGAGAGCTTCTGACCCAAAACTGGAGATTACAAAGCATGCAATCCAAATTTATGACAAATGGCAGCTATTGCAGATACGACTTTCTTGCACTCACATTGCTTGCTTGCTTAGGGCGACTCCAAGGTCGAACAGTTTTGATGGCTTCTCCACAGCACACGATCTCTCATGCAGTTTCTCAAGTCTGCAGCATCCAATCCAGTGTCTTCTTTTAGTTGGGTGATATAGTCCTTCCTAGGTGGTCCTCTTGATCTTTTTCCATGTTTTGGCTCCCATAGAAGAACTTTTGATGCCACTTCTGAGGTACTCCTTGCACAGTGCCCTGCAAATCTCATTCTCCTCATCCGAAGTCTCTCTGAGATTGGTAAAAGTCCACCATAGAGGACTTTATTGGTGGTATGTGACTTCCAGCTTACATTCAGAGCTTTCCTGAGGAGCCTAGTGTAACAACCATCCAGTGATTTTCTCATCTTGGATGTTACAGTCCATGCCTCAGCACCATACATCAACACAGGCTCTATTGTGGTGGTAAAGAGTCTGATTTTTAGACTACGAGATAGTGAGCTTGTCCAGATCTTGGTCATACTGTTGCAGGCTTTCCAGGCTTGTGCTTTCCTGATGTTGAAATCATTTTCACTACTGGCAATCCACGCCCCTAGATACTTGAAGTCATTTAACACTCACATGATGATAACTAGACTGGCAGCAAGTACAGATTGCCTTGATAAAATTCCTTGATAGTCGTATGTACAATAGCTGCCATTTTCATACATTTTACACACGATAGTGTCCAGACTTTGGTCAGTGGCTAAAAAAATGGTTCTTCATTTGACAAGACATTTCAAGAGCAGCTGACATAGTTCAATTTGACGTTATTTTCACATTCTAATCCTGGGGGAGGGGCACTCAACTTTGAAAGTGGTAGGTATGTCAGGCGCGAAATGTCGAAATGGGGGTGGGCAGGTGAACTGATTTTCTGTAAAAAGTGGACCTTTGAAACCTATTTTGGGTGTCTAGTGAACTGAAATTTTGGCCAAAAATAGCCTCCTGAGCTGAAAATTGTTGCATTTCCTGAGCAATTTATGCAGTTAGAGCTAAAATTGTGTAGTTTAAAAAAAAAATGGGGTCAAAAGAACTGAATCACGCTGAAAATGGGGATCTAGTGAGCGGCCTGGCAGCCTGAAAAAGTGAGTCTTGACCGCCGGACATATATATCCTGCCCACATATGTGAGTGCCCCCCCCCCCACTAGGATTCTAATGACAAGGTGTTACATAACTGTAGCATCTGCCAGCCATTGCAGATACATCCCTCTTGCATTGTTTGATGAAATATGCCAAGGTTCACTAAGATAGATTGGTCATGTACCATAAACGTTTTACATTTTGTATTTCTGTAAAGATGGAAATTTATTTTAGCACGTTTTGTGCTCAATTTGCCAGTGTGAAAATAAATACACCAAAAAAGTAATGTGTGTGTACCACAGGAAATTCCACACATAAAATGTTCACATGCGTGAAAATAAATTCACTCAAAGTGATTTCAAAATTGGCTGTACATGGAAATTACTTTACATGAAACGGTCCATAGTTATATATAGTTTATATTTTTTGGTCGTTGATTATATTTATATTAAGGGTATGGCATGCAAGTGTTATATAAAAAGATCAAGTGACACACACACAGGCTTTGCATGTAGGTTGGCATATCATTTACATGAAGTATTATTGCACTTGCAACCAAATCTTGGTCAAGGCCCAGAGTAAATTTTATCCAAATATCCCCAATTTGAGCTCCACGATTTAAGTGTAAGGTGCTGACCAACTATGGTATGGAGCTCAATTCGGGGTATCAAATCCTTGCTAAAAAGGTGCGTCATTCTTTAATGCAAATCTGTTTCATTTAAACTATAATTTTTTCGTCATTAGTTATTCAAAAACTCACCGTATCTCCTTATAAAGGAGGGTACCGTTGTTGATTTGTGATGAACCCATAGTTGATATTTAAATTAGCATGTCACAACTAGCATATCGGTCATGGAAGTGCGTTTTTGAGTCGCCTGCTGTTCAAGGAGCCCCTGGAACATTGAATATATGAAAGGCCATAATGCTTTGGAACAGTTTAAAAGAAAGCAACAAACATTCAAAAACTATCATTTTGCTTCAGATTCTGCTGTATATTTTTGTGATGAACCCATAGTTGATATTTAAGTTAGCTCGCAATACACAGCATATCGGTCATGGAAGTGCGTTTTTGAGTCGCCTGCCGTTCATGGAGCCCCGGGAATATTGAATATATGCAAGGCCATATGCTTTGGAACAATTTACACTAGCCATTTAAAGTATTTCCGCATTAACACATTATTCAGCCATATCTCACAAGGCGTTTATAAGGAAACTATCTGGAAACTTATGTTGCTTTTGGTCAGATCTGATAGGTAATCTAGTTAAATGTAAAATTGAGCTCCGAATGGGATCAACCCCCTCACTTACAGGGAGGGGCAACAACACAAATGGGTCGAAAACGTGATTTTTAGGTCAAATTTGATTTGACAACACCTGGGTCAAGGTCACTTCACCACTCAAGTTGAGTGGTCATGTGGAATGTGTATATGTAATAGAGTGACAAGCAGACGATTAAATGTCCTGGTCACGCTTGACTGCGCCAAGAAAATGCTTGGAAGCAAACTAAAAATGATACTTCAAGGCCCCACCAGTTTACAAAAACTCATGTGAGTGCAAGAAAGTCGTATATATTTATATTTATAGTTATATAGTCGTTATATTTATTTTTCAACTTGTCACAAGAATGTGAAAAATCTCTCAAAATTTCACTGTCTTATGTCAGTGGTTCTTGAAATGGTTCTTTAGGTGACACCGTCACCTGAAGAACCATTTCAAGAACCACTGACCCAAGACTGGTGATTATACAGTGTGCAATCCAAATTTACGACAAATGGCAGCTATTGCAGATACGACTTTCTTGCACTCACATAACGAACTACAGCATGTTTGAATACCTAAATGTATGTGTACATTTCGATCTTGTAACCAAACCTAATGCCCCCAAAATTGGGTCTCCATGGTGATTCAAGAATTAAACAAACAGCAAATATTAAACAAAGAGAAACATAAAAATACAAGACAATGCCCCAAAATGAAAGAAAATAAATGCAATTTCCAAAATATTATTTGCATTTTTATTACATGGTTTAAGTGAAAATTGTTTAAACTAGTATTTGGAGAGAAATTTGACTTTCAATATGTTTCTGAAACTTCTGACATTTTTGCATTGTTTGATCATTATCAAGAGAGCTTCAAAAAGACGGTCAATGGCTTCTGATTACCTGGCTTCTGATAACCTGGTTTGAAAATATTTGGTGTTGTGTTTATAATGTAAATTTCTTGTTTCTATTTATGGTTCTACACACTTAAAAATAGGTAGTCACAAATTTGACTAGTTTGGGTGGTCTTTTCAAAATAACCCTAAATTAAGTCAAGTGTGGTTACTTTGACCCACTCAGAGTCATTTCTTAATCTTATTGTGTAAAAATGACCATCGAAAATAGTCATTTTGAAATAACCCGGGAATGTAGTCATACTGTCACTTTTGTAACTATGTTCTTGAGTCATTTTCCTAATCGGGACAAAGAGGTCATTTTGAAAAATAACCACGAATGTAGTCATTTTCAACTGCAATTTGGGTCAAATTTTTGACTAGACCTCCGTGGTCAAATTTGACCCCAATGGGTTTGGTGCATAGTTGACCCTGACGAGTGGGTCAAAAATGACTACAATCTGGTCATTGACTACCTATTTTTAAGTGTGTAAGCATGCTGAATGAAGTATGTTTTTAAATATGCTGGGAATTTTTGATATGTATAATGTTGTGACATAAAATCCTCCAAGATTAAATGGTAGGTATCAAACAAATTTAGGAATTGGTAATTTGAAGATAGAGGGCCTTGTCCATGGATCTCTATGGAAAACTTTGTTTGTAAAGATGTAAATATTATTTGATATAATAATAAACAAGGAATGACTGAATGTGTAAATTATATAATCTTGATAAAGCTAAAAATATAGGGTATATATAAAACTGTAAATTATCTAACCATGGCATGGTGATGCTCTTAAGAAAATACTGTCAGAGTTTATGAGTGAAACCGTTTGTATTCATTGTTTTTTGTTTTTAAAAACTTGATGGGAAAAAATAAAGACAAAATACAGAAACAGATTGAGTAAAAGTGTTTATTTTTAAATTAAGACCTTGATATCAAATGTATGTTGTTTATTGAACAAACATTTGTCATATATTTGTTTTGGCAAAGAATTAGCTGGCAGTTATCCACTCTTAATAATAGGTTACCCTCTAATTTTTGTGGGTCCCTCAAATGTTCCAGGTTTCCTGTAGTGTTAGTTGATTCACTCAAATGTTAGACTCCCTGATATGTATTCAGGTTCCCTCAAATGATTGCAAGTTCCATCCAACATTTGGTGGTTCCCAAGGAATTATTATAGGGGAATCGGGATCCGCTGCCATCTTGTGTCGATCATAGAGCAGAGTTATAATTGTACTTCCGGATATATTCAGAGATTGGCCCGATATAGTACAGGCAGATCGCGTAAATCTTCACTTGACGCATATATGCAGTGTGTGCATTTTGTTTCGCGCGCAAAACCGTGTCTGTGTTTCAAGTAGCGTGTATTGCGACTTGCTCTGATCAAAGTAGGCCTACGTCAATTTTCCCTCTAATCTGTTGCGAAGACTCGTAGTATAGCACGCGAAGCCATAAAACGCCGGTACAATAACTTGCTCTCCATGAGCGACAATCCAAGATGGCTGCTGTCCCATAGGTATTACACACCAGTGAAATCAAAATGGCAGCAAGTATTGGTTCCTGTGTTTAAAATCCAAATATGCTGTGTTCAGCTACACAGGCATTTATCTGTATCAAAGAACAATGTGAAGAGGCCCGCTTATTTGGTGTTGATCAAAGTATAGTGGGTTCTGTTAAGTACTTGTTGGTTCCCTCAATGATTTGCGGATAACCTGAAATCTTGGAGGTTTGCTTAAGGTTTGGGTAGACCTTCAAATGACATAAAACCGTTTTTACACTCTAACTCTCAAACTTATAGCATAAACTGTATAAAAGTATGCATTTTAGAAGTGGTTTTTACCCTGAACATGATGTCAGATGATATCAATTTACGACCATAAATATCAATTTTGGAGAAAAAAATGGCAAAAACCGTATTTCTTGCTCCAAACATTTCTGGAACATGGTCCGAGTTTAGTTTTCACTGTCATATGAAAGATCACCACTTAAGATGCTTCAATTTCAAATTTCAGTTAATCGGGACAATTGTTTTAATTTTATGAGCAATTTTGTATTTTCCACTTGCCTTGACTTTACTGTGTCAGTTATTTTATGGTTACCATTATTTAACACATTTTAACTTACACTAGCGGTTTAAAGTATTTCCGCAGAAACACTTTATTCAGCCATATCTCACAAGGCATTTCTAAGGAAACTATCGGGAAACTTATGTTGCTTTTGGTCAGATCTGATAGGTAATCTAGTTAAGTG
>JXSR01S028918.1:8403-21819 GCA_000969725.1 Ophiothrix spiculata
TGACCCGTCCGTCGGTTAAAAAAGGCGCCCGTCGGTAAAATTGAGCCGACCGGCCGCAGGCCGGGCGGCGAAACAGCACTCAATACAGTTCTGTCGGTTCATCTTCATATTGTGGCCCCCTCAGTTTCGAAAACCTGGCTACGCCACTGCTGCTAAAAGACTACTAAAATTAGTTTTGGGTCGACCAAAACGAAATTTGTTCCTCCTTAAGGTCCACTTTTTGAAAGTCCGCACACCCCCTTGATAAATTCCTGGCTACGGGCCTGGGCGAGATGTATTTTTTTTTTTTTTATGTCGCTTTGGCGCAAAGTCAAAATCCTTAGCGGGAACACTGCATGGACTGCAGGGGCGTAACAGGTGTTGGTCGTCAGGGCCCCAAAATTTCCCCCTGATGGAATTTCCCCCCCTTCTCCCCCTCCCCCGCCCCCCAATTTTTACCTAAAATTGTTACACAACTATGGGAAATGGTAAAGTTTATTTCAAAAATTGACATAATAGCTTGAAATTCGCGCGAAGCGCGAAAAGTTTTTGACATTTTACATCTTAATTAAGGGGAACCTCTTCTTTCTGTCTTCCCTTTCCATTCCCTTTTTTATCCCTTTTTCTTCCCCTCTTCTTTTCTTTCCCTTTTCTCTTTCTTTTTTCCCCCTCTTTTTTCCCTTTTCTTCCTCTTTTTTCCTTTTCCTTTTTTTCCCTTCTTTCTTTTCCCTTTTTCTTCCTCTTTTCTCTCCCTTTCCCTTCTTTTTCCTTCTTTCCCTCCCCTTTATTTTTCCCCCTGGGTCCGCGAATTTTCCCCCTGAGAGCCTTCAGGGGGGGCAACTTGCCCCCCCCTGCCCCCCCGGTTGTTACGCCAGTGCAAATCCCCAGGTAGAAGTTCAACTCTCAAAGATATACAGGCTTAATGGGTCGTTGAAAGGGTGGCAAAGTCACAGCATGAGGGAGCTGGAGTCCAAGCTGTGGGATGCGGGTTTATTTTCTATACCACTCATTTGCATCAATCATAAATCCACATACATAACACCCACAGGGAGAGGTATGACTATGTAGGATATTTTGAGACTTAAGGGGTCAGTTAAGGGTGGAAAAAACATGGGTATGTGGTGACGGTTGCAAGCTACAGGATGCAGGCTTATTTTCTATACCACTTTTTTGTACCGTCATGAGACTATCAGCGTAAGTGCGGGATGGAGAAGTCATGTGTATGTAAGGTGTCGGTGGTGTGCTAGTTGTAGGATACAGGCTTACTTCAACACCACTTCATTTATTTCAATCAAACATCACAAAACAAGCAACCTACCATTGTGACAACAGGCAGAGGTCTGATTCTAGAAGGTATACCACTGTCTAAAGGCTTAGATTTGGGAGTGGACAAATCATACATTAAAATCTCAATAAAACGGTGTCATTGTTAACTATGTCTTTAGTCGGTGTCATCTCGCACTCTAACAGATGCGATTCTTTTTGTATGCAGTATTAAGATTTCTTAGTTTAAGCAACTTAAATCATGTAACTTGTCAAATTTTCAACAAATGTGACCCACCAAAATGGAAAGGTATGATATCACAACTTCTATCAAAAAAATGACAATAAAATAGGCCTTTAAATGAGACATTGATTATGAAAATGGGACATTCCATTTTGTTATGATGAAAAAAGGCATGAAATGTCTTATTATTCTATTTATAATTTATCAATTTCAATTACCTATATCTCGAAGCTTGATTATACCTTTTGACATGGCGAGTCCTATATGTGTTCGATCCAAGAGCACATATAACATCAAGATTGTAAGAGAAAGTAAGATTAAAGTAATCAAAACTAAAATTTATAATCAAAAAGAAATAACTGCAGCCAACTACTGAAACACTCACTATTAAAATAACACATTTAAATACTTTTAAAAACATGTGTTGTTGTGATTTTATAATATATCACGATACTAAAAGCAAAGTGTTACATGCTAAGAAATATATATATACATTTATAAATTATTATAGAAGGTACTTGACAATTGTGTTAAGTGAATATATGTACATACACAGAACTACCTTTATGTGAATTCCTATGACATATAAAGAGTAAGTCTGCAATGCTAGAAGCTGTTGTAGAAGTCAACTCTTACCTCATTCATTGCCTTTCGTAAGCCTTTCCATCGATCATGTGCACTGTAAGAACCAAACATTAAAACAAAATCAAGATTTAAAGGCTGAATCACACTGTGACAAATAGGGGGCGACAAGCAACAGCAAGCTGTGAATGATCCTTTCCTTTGCTGTCATTGTCCAGATTTATGTCAATGACAAACGACAAACGCCAAGAGCATCATGAATGTGTGGAACAGTTACTGGGGTAATGAAATAGGATTATGACGTCACTTTTGAAAGCAAATAATCTTTGTTCATAACACCAAGTCATATAAATATGCTCATTTTCAGGTGTTTTTTAAATAGAATTCATATCAAATTAGGGCACCTTCGTATTTCAGCATTTTATTCTGATTCTATCAATGATTTGTTAATATCTCTACAGGTGATATCAAACGATCACTAATAGCCGATGGTTTTCAAGCTAGTTTTGACCTAACAAATATTTCGACTGAAACTTGGATCAAAATGATACTTACCTTTTGGGACTTTTGCTTCCATCCTCTGAAATGATGAAAAAGAAAATATAATTTAACAATAGCATTTACAATTACCATACCACTATACAAATATTATCTGACTATGAGTGTGATGGCAGAAATATCATTACAAAGTGAAAGATGTATTTTTCCATTTCACAAGCTGGTATACATCTTTCACTGAGTGATGACATTTTTACCATCACCCAAATTTATGGCAGTTCATATTTGTTTAATATCACTAATTTCAGTAATAAATCAAGTACTCAGTGACAATTTGCTAGATCATGAAAACATTGAGGACGATCGTGGTGATAAGTTCCTACCTGTACATTTTGTTTATTTTTTGTCAGTTAATAGATAATAGTCTAAACATCAAAATTCAGCAATAAAAAACGGGGGTCACCAATCATCTAAGCATGCTATGACGTCATATATGATGACGTCATTTTCCTTTTTATTGACTATAACTTGAAAACTCGAGCGATAGGTTATTTAACGTAGTTGACTTTTTTTATCTGTTTGATAATAAACATAATTTCGATATTCCCGGTGATGAAAATTGTTTTTTAGATTTTACACCATGTAATTTCATCCCTAGCTATCTTTTGAAAACAGTCGGTGATCCCATATTTTTTTTTCTTGATTTGACATCCACTTGACATTCACAATTGACCAGCAAAATATTAAAGAATTCTACAGGTAGCTAATATTTGAAAAATCAGCATTTTGTGGTATAGGAAATCACACTTAAAAAGTTTTATCACTGAAAGCCCGTTGGCTCAGGAGCACTTGTAGCTACTCGTTACTATTTCGCACCATTTTCGGCGTTTACAGGGAAGACAAAGCGTAAAAAACTAGTGCGCGCGTTACGTTTTGCGTATTAGGCGCAAATCTTATGCTTAGATAACACGCGCACGTTTTGTTAAAATCTTCCCGCCACTGACTGACAATTGATTCTGTAACGCTGCCATCTGTTGGTGACAATTAATACGCAATCGTCTTTAACTAACCTAGTTTTTCAAGAGCTATTTTAGTGCAATATATGTGGATGGGGATGTGTCTGTTTCATGACTGTCGACATTACAAATTCACAAATATAAATCTTTACTAGTACTATATGTACTAAAGAGCACTGAAATATAAATTGGTGATCCCTACTTACACACACATGTGGGTAATTCATGATCCACTTTTCATCCTCAAGGTCACCTCTATCAAAATTGATTTTTTTAAGCTAATAAGAATCCTCAACTGGTATATGTTACGATCCCCAAACCATTCTTTCATATGTGCTTGCATATTTGAGAAGACTGAGAAAATGTGTCATTTTCTAATTATTGTCGGGACCCGACAATAATTACAGCACAGTAGCCTATGGGGATTTTCAAAATGCTGAAAAGCTTGTAACTTGAAAACGAACGGTCGGAATCAAGTGAAATTTTCAGTATATATTTATGTTGTACTCTTCTTTTTATTTAGCTAGAAAAGAGGCAAGGTTTATGTCACATCAAAATCATGAATTGCACCTTTAAGCTACTCCTTTGAGTCAAAATGAGGATTTCAGAAATTAAACTAAGATCGGGGATATTCTTTTATCCAAGAAATTAAACAACAAAAACAAATAGAGATAGGTAAACCCCCTTCTGAGATGTAATGACAATAGACCTTTTCAAAATCTATTCGGAAATCTCCGAAACATTGATCACATGGCCATTTTTTCAACCAATCACGTACAAGATCATTAGTATGCACGATTTTGTCAACAAAAAAGTCTGAAAAATCACTCGCATTTCAGTGCAATAAAAGTGAAAAATAAATAGAACCAGACCCATACAATATTAGATACACTAATTCTGAACAACTTTTGGCCGATGGTACCATAAGCTCAACGAAATAAAGAGTGAAATTTCCATTTATAATCGGCTGATCTGCGCTGATTTGAAGTTGCATCAGGGTGATCAAACTGAAAGTGACTCTGTAGTGCTGACGCTAATTCCAAGTTCGAATTCGTACGCAACCAATTAATGAGAACGCGAACTGAACATTCTGGTTATTGTGTTGAAGAGTCACTTTTTCTTTCGGCAATTGCCAGAAAGTGTAAAATCAGCTTCGGAAATTCTCGGATAGTCGTGTATTGAAAAGGTCTATAGATGGACACACAAAGTAACAAAATGGGCATCCAGAGAGAAAGCTTGCCAGAGAGCATACTAGGAAGAGAGGAAGGCAGAGTAGGAGGTGGACATGTGGCAAGCACAAGAAAGAATGATATGGAAAATTGATGAAGAGGCCTTCCTTCAGCAGTGGAGTGAAATGTGATAGAAAGAAAGAAAGTGAAAAATGAGAAACAAGAAATCCCCAATATCTCGTTGATTCTAAGAACAAACTCACCCTCACTTTCTGGCGACTGTACATCCCTAAAATCTGTATCATCTTTCTTGAGCTGTGGAAATGACACATAAATTTAACTGTGTTAAGCACTTGAACTTTCTTTTATGCAAGGGTCTTTTATTGTTTCTGGATATATTTCTTAAACATGTACTCATTCCGAGTCTAAATTGTAGACCGTAACTACTTGAAAATGTACGCTCAAGTCAGACTTCTGCATGAACGACAAATTTAAATGTTCAAGAAATATATCTACAAAGAGGACCTATTGTCCTTATAAAAGAATAATACAGAACAACTTTAATAGGTGACGATATTAATTATCTTATGCAAAAGGAAAGAAAGAAGCTTCAACAGCATCATACAGCTATGTAATATAATACCTTGTCTTATGTTAAATTAAGTGGTCATCGGTCGTGGTCAATTTATATTTAATCCACATTCCAATTTATCTCCAGGACGAGTCTTGATGATCCCTCAATCCATGACTGTCAGAGTTTATGTCTTAGAATATAATTCACTTTGTCCACTATGACAGCAGAGCAGCCTGTTTTGTGTCTTTTAGGTATTATTGTAATTTCCATCAAAACATTTCTTCTACTTTTATATTTTTTTCATAAAGCATTTTTACTATCAGCCCATAGTAGTCATTCAATTTCATACTTCCAATATTGTTAATTTGCAATGGTTAGCTTGCTGTGTCCTTGGCTAAATGTACTTTTTTATTATATTATCAAGATATAACAAATTTATTCTTGTTCATATGCAAATCAAATTGACGTCACCTTAAGATATGTGCTTGGTACAAGTCCTTTGTTGCCTTCGTCATCTTCCGCCATCCACCAACCATCCTCTCTGAAAATAAATTGGTATAAAAAGAAATTAATTTTAATTATAACAACTCAATTATAATAGACCCCATTGTGCAACTCCTGTCTTACCAGGATTTATTGTCCTACATATACAACCGAGGACATTGTATGTGGGGTGTGTGTGTTTAGTTCTATGTAATTGAGGATGAAAAATATCAAATACCCACAACCGTGGACCCCTAGAACATGCTACATGGGACTCTAGCTCAGATGCATATTTATGAGTAAAAAATATGAGAGTGGTGTGCGCAGTGAAATTGTCCTGCTATTATATGATGAACTCTTTGTATACTTTCAGACTCTGGTTGATTAAAAAACAACAAAACCCTGTTACCATAAAAACTGATACAACAAACACCTTGATACAAAAAAGTGATTTTCAGGTTCTTCAAGAGACTCATCAAAACTGTTGTAGAAATACAACATAGAAATTTTGATCTTATCTAGTCCAAGAAATCCCACTTATTTGCTGATATTTCATCAGCTACCAGCTGACTTTTTCCAACAATTATGTGAATGACAATCGTCAGATCAGATTAAAATTTATATATCTGGCATTGGTTGACGTGAATCCTTGAATCCAATTGGTTGATTGCCCAAGTAATATACAATCGCATTGCACGTTTTGAGTTTAAAAGTAGCCTCGATTGCATATGCGCGCGGTGTGTTTTGACGTGCCCATGTTAAAGTTGCGCATTCAAACTTATCCTCAAACCACAAGCTCAAAAACCTTAGCGGAACCCTGTACAGTACCCAACCATAGATATCTCTCAGTATTGCATGAACAAATAGGGGGTAACTAATAGTCTCAATAGACACATTTGACTTCTTCATAGTATACAAATAGACAAAACACAAGATTTGTAGCAAGCATCTTCCTGTTGACACTTGAGCCAATCTGGGCCATTGTCATGCACTTTGTAAATTGACCTATTACTTGGCTCAGTCATGGTATACATTTAGAACATAAAAATATATTCCAAGTCAAAAACATACCTTGTAGAAACTATGGTCAATATATCTCCTGTCTTAAAGCTTAGATCATCTGGTTGCTCTGCTTCGAAGTCACATACAGCTTCAAACTGTTGCATCTGAAGGAAGTCAAAGCAATTACATTATTTACACACACAAATGATAACATAATTTGGTTTTGATACTAGTTTAGATGCTGGAAAAATGTTATTTCAATTGCACACATATTTAACAGGGTGAGACACTTTCGACAGAAGCAAGTACTGGTTGTAGCTATAGCTAGTTTGATCATGTAAATCTTGTTTTGACACACACCTTTCACATAAAAGTATGTGCACTTCAATTGCCCACTTTTTGGCCTTATCTATTGTGAATTGTGCTGAGCTAGATATGCAGATGTAAATTATGAAGAGTTTGAAGGATTTGAGAAACAATAATTTGCTCAGCATGCATGATGCATGTCAAACAAGAGTAGAGATGCACTTTGGAACTTCTTTGGGTGGATCTTTCACATAGTGGTCTTTACAATATCCATTCAACAACTCATGATATCTCCTTATACAGGAATGAACCGTTGTTGATTTGTAATGAACCCACAGATGATTTTCAAATTAGTGCATCACGCATGACACAACATTTACGGAGTGCATTTATGCAGTCAGATGAGTTAGCGCACTGTTGATTGCGTGTCAAGAACTTACGTGCACGACATGGTGCTTGCAAACAATTTTAAACCGGCAAAGCAAAAAACAAACAGACAAACAAACAAAATAAAACAAATTTAAAAACTAGCATTTTGCTTCAGATTCTACTAAATATCTTATGAACATATGAAGAGCTCGATTCCAAAACCTCTTACGTCCATTTTTATGGAATTTGAGTTTGAACCTGAAACATATAGTTCTTGACCGTACCTTCCAAGCAATGTTGACGATTTGTTGCAAAACCGCCTATAATCTGTTGAAAATGTCAATCAAAAATTGACTTTGTTTCCAAAACCTCTTACATCCAAAATAGTTTTGTGACAAAACCTCTTATGTCCATGCCTGTTGTTGTTATTGGACCATAACTAATGAATCGTTTGAGGGAACCACATTTATCATTTCCCACAACATTTGAATTAGACAAGTACTGCATAAACTACATACTTGACAGCATGCATTGTGCTTTTAGAACGTATCCTATATATACACTGGTCGATTAGTACCCCCTGATCTTAGCACACCTCATTTCGTCATCGTGGAGATAGCAAAGACGTACACTTTGACTTGAAGAAAAATTACCTTTTTGTTAATTGAATTAATTTTCATTCCTAAAAGATGACTTTTATGAATAAATCCTTTTAGTATGGCCTTTGAAATGCCAATGCTGTGTTTCTTTGAAGACTTTGTTAAAACTACTTGGCAGTCTACAATCAACACCAATTTAGAGTGGATTTAACTCATCATTTTAATTGATAATGTTATTTTTTATTCCATATCATTTTAACTGTATGTGTATCTTGTTGTTGTTGTTGTTTTTGAGGGTGGGGTGAAAACGGGGTGGGGGATGGGAGGGTTCGTATATCAGCAATATTCATAAGCCAAATGCATGAAAGGAAAACTTACAAATTATGCTGAAACCGTTAAATTACATTGTTTTATAATCAAGTAAGGAAAGGAAAGCATATGTAATGGGGTGGGGGCGGAGGAGGAGGGTGAGGGGGTAGGGATATGACATAAAACCCTTTGCCAAGTTACTGTATAAGTGGTATTTTTCGCGCTACATTTATGTTCGCGCTTTTCGCGCAAAATGAGATTAGCGCAAAAATAAATGTACTGCTAAAATTAATGTGGATTTGTTGCAAATGGAATTCTATACGGACAATGTTCATACGCGCGAAAATAAAAACGCGCGAAATGGTCCAAAATTGGCTGAGCGCAAAAATATTGGCGTTTACAGTATTTACAACCTATTAATGATAGGTTGTAAATACTGTAAACGCCAATAGTATCATAAGCATGTGAACATGCCGCAATTTGCGTGAACCACTCAGTTGCATTTTTGTGCACTTTCGGGACGGTTTTAGCTGAGCATACCTTTGAATGGTGGGGATGGAGTGGGTAGGCGATGGAAAGGGTGGGTTTTGGGCTTTAAATGTGTTACCACATAGATGTGATATGTTTTAGTTAATAAATCACATCATTCTACTCTGAAAATATGATCTATTGATTTATTTTGTTTGTTGTCCATTGGTAAATTATGGAGTTTGGTGACAAAACCTCTTACATCCATTTTTGTGAAATATTGTTATTAGTTTTAAAAATAATTGTGATTAGTCTGATTTCCGTAAACATAATATTGTAAACAAGTACATCATTATACTTAATTTGCATGCAAACTTGATTCAAAATAACAACATACAAATGTCATAGTAAACTTTCCTTGTTTTCTCTGTTTAACAAATATGGATGTAAGAGGTTTTGGAAACAAGCTCTTCATATATAGATATCTGTTAAATTGAAAACATAACAATCTAATTAAGTTGGGATTCAAGAAATAAAGCATATTTACAACTTCTAGGTCATGGTTTAACAGTAATTTACATAGTGTTTATGCTGACATAACAAATTTGTGTTGTTTTGATGTTGAAAATCTGCCCTCTAAAAATATTCCCTCTTTTGGAAAAATGGAACACCCCTAGGGTTTTATTGGAGACAACACAATATGAAGATTTCCCTTTATGTCTAAATATTCTACAAATATCAAGGCTTACCCCCTCCTCTAGTTGGTTTTCATCTTCTGCTTCTGATTCTCCAGTGTCTTCCAATTCATTCTCACTGTCCTCTTCTTCTTCTTCCTCCTCCTCCTCTTCCTCCTCCTCCTCTTCTTCTTCCTCTTCTTCATCTTCGTATTCATCATCACTGTGGAACAGTTAAAGAAATTATGGGTACAATATTGTGTTATTTTTCTTTTCCAAGCACAAAATAACTTTACGGAACAGTAATGACAAAACATTTATGTTAATGCTATTAAAATTAATTTTAAAATCTACACCATTTGTGTACACCTTGTATTTGACTTTGAATTGTGTAACCATTGAAAGTGATATCTAATCATAACAATTAAACAAAATTCTTATAAATTTCAATCCACTAACCACGCTGTTTTTACATATTGTGAACTACAAGAAAGCTTGGAATGTACATTCCGGGAGTAAAGATTGTGTCTACATGATGACACGTCATCCAGATGTGGATTCATGCTGCGTATTCAACTGATTGTATGTATTTGCGCCTATGCCTCATACCTACGCATACTACCAAGTCATATGTTAATGGGGCACGCACACGCAATATATCAGCCGCACAAACATATTGTGTTGAATGTGCATCCCGTGAATCTATATGGATGTATATTCCAAAGCTCTGTTGTAGTTTACCCCAGTAATGTCATCACTGTGGTGCCTTATATCATTCCAGCTATTAAAGGGGAAACCTAAAATTTACCCTAATGCTGCACAATTTCATCAACCATTCATTTCATCTCTAATCTTTATCTCTTGTTTAGGCGCTTTTACATTATGTCTCGAAATGTCTCAAATTTGAAGTGGACAGTAAGTTTTGACAAGACCTTTATGGCAAACAGATACATGTTCTATGAAATGCTCAGCTAATGAATACTCACTCCTCTTCCTCTGACTCTTCATCTTCCTCGTCATCCTCCTCCTCCTCCACGATTTTCTTGGATGCAGCACTTTTCTTGGTAGGCATAGCTTTCTTGGGAGTTTCTTCTTCTTCCTCCTCCTCCTCATCATCCTCTTGGTCCTCATCATCTTCCTCTTCATCATCTTCATCGTCGCTTGGATCTAGAGCGCCACCTTGGGGTTGACCCTTATTGGTAGATTTTGCACCAGCCTTGGTGGACATTGAAGTAGTAGACATAGTGTATTCGCCCATTTTGACTTTTCTGTTTAATAGAAAATTCAAATGTAAAACATTGTCACTCTGTGAATGGACAAGAGTATAAAGAACAGACCTGTAGCCTATATACAAAAGCTTAGTCTGTGTTACAGACCAAGAAACTGTACTAGTGAAACAAACAACTCCAACCCACTATCATGCTATAAATAGAAGAAAACAAGATTTGCTCCCTCGGACTCAAAATTTTCGCCTATGGCAAGCGCTTGCGCCTTTGGCGCTCATTTGGTCCGTGGACATTACCGAGGGTCTTTAACAAAGACTAATAAAAGCTGGGTTCTTACAATCAAATCTTATTAGAATTTCCACGTAGATTGTTACCTTCACAAAACATGGTCAACTAACTAACACAATTAAGAAAAAAGTATCTTCTTCCAAGATAAGCTTAAAGGAGTTTTGCATACTCTTAACTTTGTTACAAGAATCCCGGTTTAATCTAACATTATACACCAAGATGATTTTAATCTCAAGTTATACCCAAGTGAAAATAAGAGTAAATTGTTGGTATTACGTCATTATTTGCGCATCTGCACAACTGTTTCTCCTTTTATGTTGACTATTTGCTGCTATAGTCAAATTGTTAGTAATCAATCAGCTTTTTCTAACAAGCTTTTTAGCTGACAAAGTAAACAAGAACATAGCCTCTTGGCCGCCACTGGGCACACATGTGATGGGTCAGAAGAATTAGGATATTGCATATTACAATAAACTTATTGTCGTAATTAATTACTACGTGCGGTCACACAAATTAGGACCTCAAATTTACTACAATAAATACAACATTTGTCATAATTAATTACAAGATGGTGTTATACCATATACTTTTATGTCAATAATGTGATGTCATAATTAATTATAAGGTGGGGTCACACAGGATTTTTACCACATTATTTTTAATTTTTTTACAATAAATCCAACTCAACAATGGAAATGTTCATAATTTATTTTTTGAATGCAACAATTACTCCATTGCTATAAATACGGGTCAAACAAATTACGACAGCCAAATTTGTTTATTGCAGTAAATGCTATGTCGTAATTTGTCTGACCTGGCCTAGGTGTAAATGTTCCACAAGATCATCATGTTATCCGAAAATGTCTGTCATCACTTCAATACACACACACAAATTCACAACTTGAAAATCAAACAAGTTTATCAATATTTGGGTGATAAATATTGCAAAACAAACGGTATTCACATAAATATAATACACAGGATGATACTAAGAGAGTTAACCACATCATACAAATTTGGGATCACATTTTAAAACCATACAAGGATAACAACTACATATACATCACACTGTGGGTAAAAGGACTTGTCAGGATAAAATTAGTAACTTTATCAGGGGTTGCCTACAGTCCTATAGATGGCCAAATTAGATGACCTGGATGGAATCAAGATCAAACAATGTTTCAAGAAAGTTTGCTAGTTTAAGGTAAGTTCAAAAACATTCATACACTCCACATGTCACCTAGCCAATCAGAATGCAAGAATACAGAGTACGCAGAGTGCAGTGGAAATTCACAATGCACTGCGCTTGTTGCATTCCAGTTTGTGTGGCGGGCATTTAGTGCGTATGAATGTTTCATTGTTTTTGTTGGGTGATGATTTATTTGGTTTAGAAAAGTTTTGTACTTTGATGGTCATATAAAGGCCTTATTTCTTTTCACAAAAGATACAGTATTATTTTTCTGTCGTGTATGAATTAGATTAAAAAATTTGCATTCCTTTTTGCTCGTAAAATGAGACAAAATCAATGCACTTGCAGTAAATTTTGATTGCTGTCCAATGCATTCGTGAATTGAACGCATCAAAATTTACCGTGCGTGCATTGATTTTGTCTCATTTATTAATCTATAATTTATATACCTCAAATTTCTGTCCTATGGCTGGTTAGGGAGGGGGGGGGGCATGAATTTAGCTACACCTTATTAATTTACTAACCCCAAGGCATATTTTTCACTACGCCCAATCAATATATTTTGTGTCATGTAACTCGAGTAATATGCATGCAACCAGTGTTCCTTCTAAGGCTTTTGAACTTGTGCCAATTAGGCCAATTTTGTCAAATTTGAAGAGGTGCTTACACCAAAACCATGACCTTGGGCCAAAAATTGGCTAAATAAAGTAAGAAAAAGCATTCTCACACATTTTCAGAAGCCTGTTGCACCAATTTTCCCAGTTCCTGCACCAATGGCGCGCCATACTGTCGTTACAGGAACACTGCATGCAACTTTAAGCAAACTTTGTCAAACACGCTCTAAAGTGACTTTTAATTATATTGTATGCACAACACAGCATAGTCAGCAATTAAGAAAATAACGATATTATATATCATTATTGGGTAATTTTAAGTGATAAAATAGTTCAGGTGTCTGGTCCACACGTACCAATACACGCTAGTGTCCGAGTTGGTAAGTGCAGCAATACGCATGCGCATTTACTCTGAGTAGTGTTTTGAAGCTAAAAATTGCCATATTTTAATATTTTTCTGAAAAATTAAGTTGGTGACCCCAAATTTGTATTTTTTTATTTAAAAAAACATTTTGTGAAAAAATTAACAAAAATGCTCGGGCAGATTTTTTGAATCAACACTAA
>JXSR01S028921.1:0-17187 GCA_000969725.1 Ophiothrix spiculata
AGAGTAATGGCGTCGGTTGGTGACCTGAGGTCAGGACTAGTCCATTTCATTTTATAGGGGTGCTATAATGCTTTGGGTCATACCACTCCGTAGAGAGGTATGCAAATTAGTTTCAGTCAACATCGTTTCAGAGGTAATCAGCCCAGTGTAATAGTTTAAATAAATAATAAAACAAATTGTGAACTGCTGTGAATATCCAAATGAACTATCAAGACAGTTTAACATATATCACACAAATAATTTTGTTAGTTTACATGATAGGTTTAAACAAAAACTTAAGAACACGATTTGTTAAAACTTAAAAGTTATAATCAAATTAACATCTTTACAAAAGCATGCTTGCAAATTATTCTAATAAAGCAGATTTTTCTTATTGCAAAATCAAATCGTTACAAAGCAGTGTCAGGAAAGTGACTTGGTAATATTGATGAAGTTTTAAACATGCTTTTATTCTGGTACATTTGCTGTGCATGGTCATTAATTATGTGGATTTTCAGGCATCATGCTGCAGAAATAGTAGATCATGCAGCTTATTAGACTAAAGTAAAAGATCTGACTAATATTTTTCAAATAAACTATATGCATATTACTTGATGCAAATTACATAGCTTAAAAGCTAAAGATTCTTATGGGGCAAATCTGAGTGGGTTAGAGGCTGTGATTCTTTTACAACTTCTTGAGCATCAAGCTAATAATATACTCACTCTGATTAAGATTGAATTGTCTCTTAGCATTGACTACATGTAAATACTTGATCAAAATTAGTTTGCCCCTATCGAATAAGCATTTTCAGTCTCACAATATTCGGAGAGCACTCTGTTACCGCTGGATCTGAAGATCCAATATATTTTGTCAAGTATTAACTCTAATCTCAAATGTTTAAAAACTTTGAACCCCTGAACTCTCGCATCCCGATCTACTGTCCAGCTATGGTAAGCCATGGAGTATGTCCTGCCTCAGCAGCATGTTCCTTCTTGCCCATATATCCCCATCTATGATGTATTCGGACTTACTAAAATATCTTGATTTTTGCTTGTTGGATTTTGTTGGATAAAGGTGGGCTATGGTTAAGAAAGGGATAGCATGTCTCTTAAGTGAGATACTGTGTCATGTGTTCGGACATATGACCTAAGATTTCCACCCTTTGCCGTCACTTCACACAAGTTTCTTCACAAAACAATTCATGCCAGTTGCAAAAACTATTGTTTGTGGATTTAATTTGGGAACGCGTACTCGGAGACATGAGAGTAGACGTACACCGTCATAACCTTTAAAATCTATGCTCACGTTGGAGATCACTGCGTGAACAATATTGTTTTCATGAATTATGTCCACAAACAATAGTATACATTAAGTGTATCGACATCATGAAAAAGCATGCACCAATAAAATCAATGGGGAGATCTTTAGTTTTTCACTACATGATTAGCAGGTGGTGCAGGAGTATGACAAGGGGGAAATTTCATGGAGGGATTTAATGGGGCATATCAATATTACGCAGCTATACTCTATAAACCTTGAAATACAAAGAAAACAGCCCATTAATGCATGTAAACCAATATGACCATACAGAAAAATAAATAAGTCGTGAGTTTTTCTAATTATAACAACATACCCAATCTTGCTGAAAATTAAATGAACTTATGTTCAAGGTTTGTTCATGTGGTACCAACAAAATTAGCCAAAAATAATACCCAAATTATGACAGATTCAAACACAAAATATATTAATACAGTTATTTGGTCTTAATCAATCCTAATCAATCATTGCTAGTCTCTTGCACAATACAAAAACACCGGTTCACAATGTTGTAAAATACAAGGGATATATTGTGGGTCTCGTGACAGTCTTTCTTTGTACTTCAAGGTTTATATATTATAACAGGGAAAGTCAAGGGAAATATATCAATAGCTATGATCCCTGGGATATTTATGGGTTTACAAGTATTTCACCATATTCATTATTAGCAGTTCAAGATCAATCAATCAATCAATCAATGATACAAGTACTTGCATAACATGCATACCCCATGAAGGGGTCTATTCGTACAGGGGACCCACGGCTTTAAGTGACTGTCCGACCACAGAGCAAGTAGAGTAAAGTTTCTTGCCCAAGGAAACAAGGAGACGAAAACGGCCCGGCCCGGGGCTCGAACCCACAATCTCTGTTAAGGTAACGTGTTTAACACCACTATTTCAGGGGATCAATCCCTGGTTGAGTTTTAAAGTATTCCCTAATATAATCCTTAATATAATGAGTTGTTGCAGTAACCTTATCACATCTGAATTGAAAATAACATGGCTATAAGGAGAAAAGGAGGAAATTGGCCAACTGTCAGCAATTATTGGATTTGAAACTGTTTCTAAAATAGGTAAGCATTCATATTGGCGAAATAAAATATGCAAGGCAAGGTAAATTAAACATGAGAATCCTAAGACTATTTATGAGTTAGCAGAGTGCTAGACTTACCCCCTATGTACATGAACACATTGAGAAAGGAAAACAAACATGATATAAATAAGTATGCACAAAGTCTTTAACAATATCAAGTAGATACATTTACATGTAACCCCCGGAAAAGCAAAATTTTGCGGTGAAAAACATGCAACAATTTTCCAAAAACCCATGCCTTTCCTGTGTTGTCCCCAATATATGTTTTTGTTTTACCAATACCATGATGTGAAAGGCTGCTAAATTCGGAAGTACTCACTTGAGTTTCAATTGGTATAAATATGCATGAAAAGAAACTTGCCTTAGTTAGGTGGAAAATTTCACAAGCTTAAAAACAACTTTTAAACAAATTACAGAATTCTTGCAATATTCAGAAGAATATCTTGTTTTATTTATATCTATGTACTTTCAGTTTGGAAAAACTCAAAGTGTATCACTTTATTGAGGGGGTCATTTATTACATATTGATTGGCAATTTTGATATGATCATGAAGTGTTTGTGTTAAAGATGACAATCCCGCAAAAATTGCAGCTACCTTTTGAAAACCATGCCAAATAGTGAAAACGGTGCATGCATCACGTTGTGAAAACTATGTTCACAGATTTTTCCAGGGCTTATTTATAAGAAACAAACTTTACATAAAGATACTTTCAAAGATAGTATAAATTAAATAACATGCAAGTCAACTTTGTTATTTGATTAGTCTTAATTAAGTCACACTCTCACAATATTACATTTTCATTGCTAAGGCAGTACCATGTTTCTATTCTTTTCATAATCACATAATATTGTAAACATGTTCTCTTCTTAATTGGCATGAATATGTCAATTGATTTTCTTACTTACCTCCCCCAGTTGGGCTAGACAGCTGGATTTCAAATGATTTGTCCAATTCAGCTATGTTATTGTCAACAATGCTGATGTCTATGTATGTAAACCTCTGCTGGTCAGAGAATGTCAGGGTACCACCTCCACTCTGAAATGTGATAGACAGGGCATTGTGAGGATTGTGAGTGATAATCATTTAGTGCTAAGAAGATGATAGTAATATGAAATCAAAAGTGGTTTTAAAGAGCACTGATATTCCAGAATTTAACGCAAGTGGTTTATTTTGATTCAGTATGACCACATATCTCTGTAATCAAAAATTCATACACCTAAATATTTATATTAAAAAACAAAGACTTTCTAGTCTAGAAAGTATTAATGTAGGGGCATGGGGCTTCCAAAACCAAGGTTTGGAAATATAGTATTCTACTTTAAATGATTATATGATGATATGTTTTCTTATGACATCATCTAATCCATTATACATTCTTTCCAGAGTAAAATTGTCTTGGCTTGACGATGACTTGTTGATTTCTAGATGACTTTAAATAAAAAATGTCATTCCAAAAACAAGGAAGCTTAAGCACGCCTTGTTCACATTTGTTTCATCTGCTCAATGTTTGGTTTGTGAACCCTAACCCTAACCTGTACCCGACGCCAAACACTAGCCATAAGTTTTACCTCTGACCATAATGCAAGTAAAATGAAAAACAGTGTTAACAGATAGAGCGTGGAGCAACATAAGGTGGGCGGCAACAAAGGGAATACTATTATAGATACACATGAAAATATATAAGTGTAGTCTTACCACAAAGTCTATAGGTAATTTTCCAGCTGACACAGCCGAACCATTAACAGTCCTCCATTCTACGGTAATATCCCCCATCAACCCCTGCGCTCTGACCACTAACAATCTCACAACCCCAATCTCTTCAGGCACTAATGTTTTGTCCATTAACCCTAAGTCTAACCTAAACCCTATGCAAAACACTAACCATAAGTTTTACCTCTAACCATAGTAAAATTAAAAACAGGGTTAACAGATCAAGTGTGAAGCAACATAAGGTAGGAGGTAAAAAAGTGCATACAATTAGAGATCCTCATGATAATATATAAGTATAGTCTTACAACAAAGTCACATGATAATACATAAGTGTAGTCTTACCACAAAGTCTATAGGTATTTTTCCAGCTGACACAGCCGAACCATCAACAGTCCTCCATTCTACGGTAATCTCCCCCATCAACCCCTGCGCTCTGACCACTAACAACCTCACAACACCTATCTCTTCAGGCACAGTGACTCTCATCATCCCAGTGGCTGGTGGTATCAGAGGATCCCCGTGACTCGGTGGTGAATCGGTTGAGAATTGGATAAGTCCTCTTGGGAAATCACTGGCGTGTAAGGTGATGTTGTTTGTGTTCGCATTTGGATCTATACTGGCGCCACTGGTGTTTGTGGTACCTATCAGACCGTCATCAGACAGGGGTAATACGGGTAGGAGGATGATTTCAAAGTGCTCGATGTCTTCTGGAAGCATGTCATCTATAGCTTGGAATGTAATGATCTAAAAGAGCAAAAGGAGAGAAAAATATTTAAATAACAAAACTATTCTCACAGCTAAATTTTTATATTCATGTGATCTTTTAATTTAGTACAGCTAAATCTTTTACAGATGTGAGGTTTTAATATTTTTTTTCTCACTTTTTCAGATGTACAAATATATATATTGAAAATATATGTTCACCCTTACAAGCCATCCAATGAATTTAGCAAGAGCCCATGTTTTATCACACACCCATCTATTTTTTTATAGACCGAAGATTATCTGGCTGATACAGTCTATCAAATGTTCACTACCAGCAATATAGCAAAGAATATCGCAACTGATGACTGATGAACATCATAATTCTTTGTCTCTTGGGCAATTCAAATATTTAATTAATGATGTTTGAATATGTTTGCATGTTGACTGTAGTTTTATGTCTCGTATATGATATGTACATGTATATATGATATTATTTTAATATAATTTCTTGTAAATATTTGTAAATTATGTTTTATATGTATTATAACTAAAACAGGGCCTTCTAGAATAGCAGTGCTTAGCCACTGAAGAAGCTACCCTGTATAATGAAAGCTTAAATAAATAAATAAATACTAAATGTTTATTGACAGCAATTTAGAACAAAGATATTACCTTTAATTCATATTTACTACTTTGAATTCACCTAACAAACTACAGGTCAAAAAAAAATTGTGGTATCAAAATTCTGAATACAATTAATGTACATTGTTAGAATGTAAGGAGAAAACTTCAGTGTGTCTCAATACATCACAAATGAAACCTGATTGAACATCCTTAGTCACCGAGTGTGATTTTTACTACCTAATAAGGAATTATGGTTATCCATTATGAGACAATACATGACAGTGCGTTCAGCATCAAATGAAAATTATGGCGAAAGCTTTACTGGATTTGGAATATTTTATGTTTGAATAGGGGTGTATGTTTTTCCAATCATGATGTTTATTGTTTTCTGGCAATAAATTTGCATCATTCTTGGTTAACAAATCACAATCAATTTATGACTAAGAATGATATGTGGGGGCGCCAATTATAATGTACGCCCATCCATTATGAAACGACAGATGACAAGCAAAATAATAAATCGTATCTTTTATTCTCTAAATAACATTGTCTATCGGTATTGCCACTTACATTTTCTCTGATACCATTAGGAAACACAATATCCCCACTTGCAGTATAGAAATCATCATTTGCAACCTCGCCGGTATCCTTATTGCGCACCTCCCATGGAATGGTAACAATGCCTTCATCCCCACGGTAACGCGAGATTGGGCACTGGAATTGTACATCTTCAATTGAGGTTGGTGACAGGCTAGTGACAAGGCAGTTGCCATCAAAGCCAAACAACCCATTGGCATTGTCACTCTTCAACACTGAAAACAACAATAACAACAAAAACAAAAAACGTATATGATCATTATTCATTATTTTTTTCCAAAAATGCAAAGATGAAACATACTAAACACGACAACAGAACAGTAAGAAATTTAAATAAAACTTCTTGGTTCAACACTTAAAACTTGAGTTCACAGAGCAAGATGTATGAGGTTATTTGGAAGAATCTGTATTCAGAAAAGCAACATGGAGTTCATCCACTTAAAAAAATATGACCTCCTTTTTTTTCTGTTATGTCAAATAATAATTTATTTCTAGACCTAATCCTAACCAAGCTTGCCCATTTTTTGGCCTCATCACTACATCACCTCCATTACTAACATCAGATGCACTGTGGACACTTCATTTCTTTCTTCCCTTGTGTCTTGTAGAGAAGATACATTTATGGAAGTTGTCGTGACCCCTGGGTCAAAGGTCACAGACTATTGTAATCCTAACCAAACTTACCAGTTAACAGAGCAGTGGCCCCTTCATCATTCACTACAGCACCTCCATTACTAGACAGCAGATTCACTGTGAATACCTCGTTCCCTTCTTCCTCTGTGTCTTGTAGAGATGATACAGTGATTGTGGCTGCTGTGACCCCTGGTTCAAAGGTCACAGTATATTGTAATCCTAACCAAACTTACCAGTCAACAGTGCAGTGGCCCCTTCATCATTCACTACAGCACCTCCATTACTAGACAGCAGATTCACTGTGAATACCTCATTCCCTTCTTCCTCCGTGTCTTGTAGAGATGATACAGTGATTGTGGCTGCTGTGACCCCTGGGCCAAAGGTCACATATCCTGATATAGGGGTCACATCTGTACTGGCTGGTAAATTGTAGATTTCATCAATTTCACTGAGGTAATAAAAGAAGGGGAACAAAAACATTTTTGTAAGATTGCATAAGCTGGAACCATTCCTTCACTTTGGAATCATTTTTTAAAATCAGCCCTTTGAATTCTAATTTTAGATCACATGCAAATATGTTACCAAAAAGAGGAACAATATACACTAACATTTCCTAAAATAGTAAGGCCACACTAATTTACTTGTTTGTCTCAAAGCTCACTTAAATTTTAAAATCTGATGCGGAATGCGGATATTTTTCCCTTTTTTAAAATAATTTTTACAACTTCAATACCAGGCGTTACACTTGCTATTTTCGCCATTCATTTTCCATCCATTGAAATTTAAACTGGCTACTATGGCATTGTCGTAAGTATGTTGTATTGCTTAGGCCGTTTTCATTTTGTGATCCACAGGATACGATTTGTGATGTTCGATTGTTTTATTTGACGAAACTGAAAAATTAAAAAAAAATATTTCAAAGGAAAATTTTGACAATTTAGCAATGTTAATGCGCACGTTTAAACTAACGCGCGCGGCAGCTTTGAGACAAATAGTTAAATTAGTGAGGCCTAATCACAGTCACTAGACAGTGACTGAGTGGGGACTATCACAACATTACACGATAATAACTAATCCCACTCACATTCATGTTACAGATTTAGTGGTCATGACTCATGTAATTGTTTACTGTCTGCCTAATTATCACTGTCTGCCTAGTCAGTATCTGGTACATGGCAACCTTCACAGTGATCAGATTATGCAGTCCATTGATTACTAGAATGGAGCCTTGTATAGCAATGCTACAACTTTAGTTGTTAATAACATATAATGACAAGCATTTATACTACAATACATTACAACTGAACTCACCCTTGTTGTAACACCCTGTTGAACAGCCGTACATCTTGCAGTAGTCCAGCGTACATTTCTTTACCTGAGCTATGGCCACCTACATACTGAGTGCCAGGTCCATCTCTAACACCTTGTATCATAGGACTGTGAATGAAATAGTCAAATGTTTTTTATTATATCCACACAACATTTTTGTAATAAAGTGTTCCGACAAAGAAACTTGTACACTTTGCTTTGGTTCCATATTACTAAATTATATATTTATCAGACCAAAATAATTGCAGATAATGTAAATGGATATGTTTCCTATGATATTGGTATAAAATTTCTTCCAAAATCCCAAACTATCCCGCTTATCGGGCAAAGTGAAAAGGTTTTGCAGGGAAACAAAACTTACAAATTTTGTGCGATAAGAGTGCGGCGCATGTCATGACCATTGCCCTGTAATTTTCCTATTGAGATATCGAATACAAGTTGCATCGATATTTTTAGGCGTATAACAATCAGCCAGCGATTTGATTAGAAATTCCCACGTTGAACAGACAATATTATTATGGAATTAAATTGGCCGAGATCAGATGATTCAGATAAACTCCGAATAAAATTCTTTAATAAATCAACTTCATCAACTCAAGAACACTTCATGTCAAAATCATTTGCACTGATTAAACATTAAAAAATAATCATGTTGTTGCTTCACATCATTTCAAATGAAAAAAAATGCACTGGTGCTAAATTAAAAAGATTTAATCTAAAACTCATCAATTCAATATTAAAACATCTTTTAGATATTCCAACACCTTTTTTAAACATCCTAATTAGGCTCTCATCCATTCCCATTCTTCTTCCATGCGTATAATTGTGAATTTGAAATGCCCGTTCGTCTATAATACTGAGAGGGAGTTAAGCAGTAATTGATACGGGCTAGCTTTGGGTATGTGTGTTACATTTCCTGCTGGGAGGTTTTCCTGTGGCCTTCAAAATTTGTAACTTTTATTTCCTTACCAACATTTTTCACTTTTCCCAAAAAGCGGGATGGTTTCGAATTTCGAAAGAAATAATGTACCCATTTCACAGGAAACATATCCATTTACATCATCTGCAATTATTTTGGCCTGATAAATATATATATAATTAAAATAACCAAAACAAAGTGTACCAGAGAAAATGAGAAAATTCTCGCATACACAATGCTTGTTATTGTTATTACCTATACTCTCATACCCCTGAGTACATGAGTACACCATGACAGTTTTCATCCGAGAGAAGATACGTAACAAAATAGTGATATTTTGCACTTCTAACCTAACAGTAACTTAATAGTAAGCTTAACCCAATAGCGCCCCCTTTTGACAAAGATCCAGCGTAATGGCAGATTGAAAGCTCCTCAAGGTGAACAAACATTCTTGTTGTGTGTAAGAACTATTTATCATAATAGTAACTTACTTCTGTCCAATGTTGACCCCATCTACATAGAACGTTATTCTCCTTGCCGAGTTGTCAACAGTAATAAGCAATAGATGCCAGGAACCATCAGCCAGGTTACTTCTGGTGTAGGTAATACCACCACGGATATCAGTCTGAATTGGAAAACAAAATGTGCTTAACGTTAGATTTCTGAATCATGCAATACTGTCAAGTTATTATGGTCTGAATTTGAAAAAATATATAAAGTAAACATCAATTCCTTGATCTTTAGAACACTGTATTCTGATGTATAGTAAAATCCATCAACTGTATTAAGCTTTATTTTGATCTATGCTTTACATAAGTTATAGAAAGCAGGGGCGTCGGAAGGAAAATAAAAGTGGTGCGGCCACTGATAAAAGTGGTGCCGCCTGTGGCCCCATAGTTATCAAAGATACGGAAATAACTAAGACCAAGAAGACAACATCTACTAAACACGAAGTTGTACATTGCTATGTTGTGATTATTTATGCCAGAATAATAATTAATCACATCAAAATCAATTTTTTTTTTTCTTTCCTGGCTGAAAAGTGGTGCGGCCAAAGCCCACATGGTTCCGACGCCCCTGATAGAAAGCTTTGTTCAGATCCAAAGTAAACTCATCTCAAATCAGCAGTATTTGCTACAAGATATCTCAATGACATACTCACATAAATCTGTGTTGAATATCTGCATTCAATGTAAGCACTCTGCGCACCAGTCATTTGCACTTTCAAGCTGTAGAATGTTGTAGTGGAGTCCTGGGCACTAACTTTTGCCATAATGAACCCATCACACTGTGGATGCGGCTGAATCCAGGCACTGATGGAGAATCCTGATGCGATGTCACTAGGTGGCAGATGGTACATCTCTGGAACTATCATGAAGGCACCTGAAATTTACAATCAGGAGAACAGCTTAGAATATGGCCTAAGATTCCTTTCCCATATTGTGCCATGCACGAAGATGGGATATATGCAATTTTTCTTTGTGATTCTTGGTAGAATTCAGTCTATACTTAAAGGAGCATGTTCCGCTTTTCAAAATTTAGTTTTCAATGTCATAAAAAAAGATGACCACTCAAGAGAGATCAAAATTTCAAATTTCAGCTGAATTGGTCAAACTGTTTTGATTTTATTGGAATTTTGTTTATTTCAGAGTCGCCTATATGTTACTGTATAAAATTATTTATGGTTCAGAGAAAAATATGCATGAGGATGCCCTTAATTAGTCATGATTCTTCATTCAAAACTATTTATACCAAATCTTATATAATATTGATTTGATTATCATAAGCATTTATGACAAGCTCAATGAATTTGTATTTTGAAATCAGATTGTAGGCAAGCCAAAATATATTTAGAGTGTATTGATAGAGATAACACCAAGACTGCATCTACCTATTAAGTAGACTACTATACTCTATAAACCTTGAAGTATGCAACAAACAATCAGACTCTGCTACAAGATCCATCGTATATACCTTATATTCTACAACATTGTGAACTGGTGGTTTGGGGTTGTGTAAGAGACTAGTAATGATTAATTAGGATTGATTAAGACCAAATAACTGTGTATCAATTTTTTACATGAATTGATTATGATTTTGGTATTATTTTGGGCTAAATTTGTTGCTAACACATGAACAAACAATGAACATAGGTTCATTTGAATATTCAGCAAGATTTGGTAAGTTGTTATGATTCAAGAAATACAGACAAATTTACTTCGCCATATGGTCATATTGATTTATGTGTGTTAATCGGCTGCTTGTTGCATACTTCAGGATTTACAGAGTTTACTAATACTAAGATTGTTTGATAGATAGAAGTAATAAAATCATAGTAGCAATTTTATTCTTCTGAACATTATATCTCAACTGTACAGAATTATAAAATGTCTACAGTGATATTCATGTGCAGCAAACCAATATACTACTTACTGTTTTGCGCACTAAATGAGATCACCTCTGTGCCAGTATGAGGGCGCTGTGCTCCTGGTAATGGCTGCACACCACTGTTTGACTCATATTCACCAAGGAACAGAAGATCTTCTACCATAGGAAAGGTACCAGATACAGAGTCAGTGAAGAGCTCCCATACCGCCTGTAAAATAACAATATAAACCAACTTGAGATCTCTGGTTAAAACTATAGCCCTGAGATAACTAAAATCACTATTTTACTAAGGGGCGCATCCTAAATTATCTAAAATGTTTCACCGGTAAAGTAAATAGATTAACAGTTTTCTATGGGTCATTTCCAGACATTTTTACAAAATGTTACATCAAAGTCACTCAACAATACAAACCAAACTAAATCTAGATTTAAAGTTTAGATCCAAACACAAGTAATAGTTACCTTCGGAATTTTCAGATGGTTTTTATCTTTAAACTTTAGATCCAAACACAAGTAATAGTTACCTTTGGAATTTTCAGATGGTTTTTCATCTTTAAACTTGAGATACAAACACAATAGTTATACCTTCAGAATTTTCAGATGGTTTTTCATCTGAAAATTCAGAAGGTAACTATTACTTGTGTTTGGATCTAAAGTTTAAATTTTAATCATGATTTATACCAACACAGATGAACTTTCATGAACACGAACCAAACTTCAAATTGTGATTAGGAAGAATATGGTCAATTTTTGACCTATCGAGTCACCTTCTTTTGACAATCAGAATCACCATAATAGTCCGTATGCACAAAAGAGGTTTAAAAGTTAGACCAGGTTTAAAGGTAGACCTGATTTAAGTGAAATATTGTTTTACAGCTAAATACATTTTCCTCAACCAATACTGTCGCATTTTGTGTTGTTTGTAAGATCTTTGAAGATGGTCTGGCCAATGTGTTCGAGTTGAATTTGTAACTGCTCTTTACTTGAAACTAAAGAAATTTACTTGTTCCAAGAAAGACTAGTTAGTATTAATCTTCCAAGTCAACAATACTGAATGTCTTCTAGTTCAATTAATAGAATCCTTGTTCTTTGGGTGACACAAACCAATATGAGGGTTATAACTACCAAGTCAAGTGATCTAGAAAGCCACTTTACCACCTACCCCAAGGTGAGATCAGTGGGCTATTAAGAACTTGGGTTTTCTAGTAGTCAGTGGATGGATTAAATGTGATGGTGGAGATTTGTATTGCGGATAGTATCACCGAAAAAACAAAGGTCCTATGAATCAGACTGAATATGTGATGACTCACCCCGAAAAGGGTGACTTTGCGACAAAACACTTTTTAAGATACTGGTGAAAATAGGTAGCAAAAAATAAAAAAAGTAATAAGAATTTCCAGCAGATTTTCTGTTGTAAAATTTGATCGCCTTGATCAATTTCGACAAGTAAGGTGTCATTTTAAAGCTTAGAAAATGCTGTAACAGATGCAATTAGAAACTCAAAATTGATATCATTTGCAAAGTCCCCCCTTTTGGGGTGAGTCATCACATATGTCTTCAGCAATTTGTAAATGGAGCCAAATTGGAAAATGACATCATAAATTAATTATTATGATAGAAGGCATAGATAAAAGGCAATATTCAACATAATAACACAGACAAAAGGTGTTATTAGGTATGATTACACAGGAATTGTGAACTGTTTGCAACCCTTGGTGATATATTATTACAGCATTATTTATTTTGAAACCAACTTCTACTTACAGCCACTGTCCCAAATGATCCTTTGCTTCTTTCAACTGTAAATGTGGCTCTTGTTAAATACTCATCCCCAGGGTTGAAGTCCTCAGCAACATCCCTCTCCAATGATGAGGCTGGAAAGATGAGGCTACCATAAGGCTGATCATTTTCACTGATCTGAATCTTGGCAGTGATTGGACTACTATCTGATAATCTGCCACCTATTTATAAAATTCACAAAAAGATAAAAGAAAAATTTATACAATAATTCAAAAATTGGTTGTAAGCAAAAAAAATATTAGAGAAGGAAAATGAACAGATTATATGGCTATGCTACTCTTTAATGTGTTTGCATTGATAGATATTGCACAATGCAATTGAATTTAATCAAACTTCAAGCTGTGATAATTTGGCGTTGCCTGATATTCTGCATCTCCAATCGCAACTTTTAATTTCTGTATTTTCCAAACTAACAATGTTATTATCAGCTAAAGACAAACGATTTCAGGTGACCCATATTGTGGGCTTAGAAGTTTACATATTTTTGAGCTATGTTCAGTGACCATCGATGAGCACAACAACAGAACGATAATATAAATGGCATCATAGTTATGTGCTCATTGGCAGTGATGTTGTGCCACGCCAATTGACAGACTCTGAATCCACGAAAACTAAACCTCATGCGCAAAATGCACTGAGTATACATTCCCCTTTATAATTCCTTCTGGGCAAAATATAAATTTACTGTACAATGAATAAAAAAGCCAGTTAAAGGGCTGCATTTACAAACATTGGGGCCCTGCACTCTTAAGTTTTTATTTACATTAATTGTCCAATAAAATTATTGATTGGCTTATAGCCTAAAATAAACAAAGCAAGTAGGGGAAAATTAACTGTACAGTGACTCACCTCCACCTGCACTGGTAAGTACCACATCAAAGAGTTCAACAAATTCAGGTATCCCATCAGCCAAGGAGGTCAGCACAAAGGAATTCTGGGCTTGACCTTCTACAAAGTCCATATAACCTTTGACCCTGTCAAATTCTTCACCAGAAGGAACAGGATTTGGAGTTGCATTGTAAAAAACTTCCCATGCAACACGGACGGTTCCAAATGTTCCTCTCTGTCTTTGAACTCTGTAATGTAATATTTTTGTTAAATAACATTTTGTAGAATTGTTATTCTTTAAATCTGATCAAATCATCAAATTGATTTATAACATGTACCATTTCCAGTCACTCACGTTGCTGTTCTGTATATACCATATTACATGTTACAAACACTTTCTGTCAGATAAAAATGGCACAGACATATTCAAGGAACCTTTACAGTACCTTGATGTGCAGGCACAACATTAACCCTAACTCCCAAACACTTAATAACTATCTAAGTCCAAATACATCATACAAATATTTCCTGTTTCCCCTGGCATTCGAACCCCCGACCTCTCACATCCTGATCCCATGTCCACCTATGACAAGCCACCGAGTATGGCCTGTCATGGCAGCCATTTCGTGCCAATATATATGTCCCGTCTGTCATGTATTTGGACTTGGTGAATTTCTTGATTTTGCTTGTTGGATTTTGTTGGAGTGAGGTGAGTTAGGTTTAAAAACATTGTAGCATAAAAATGGATGAAACAACACTTTTCTGAAACCAGTGTATGCCCTGACTCAGGAAGTGATTAGATTGGGGATATTTCACAAGTTTCCATCTTTGATAAAAAATCTTCCACTCAACTTACTGGAATGTAACAGACACTCCTTCATCTTGCATTATCTGCATCATTGGTGGCAGAAAACTGAAGACACCATTGGGATCATCATTGGCATCAATATACACGGTAGCTACAGGTGCTCCATATACCACAACATCACCTAGGAAATACAAAATATAGATGCAGAAATTGATTTGACAAAATGATTCAGTTAAAATTACAATTCAATGCAATTGCAAAAAGGATGTAAGGAAGAATGATTAAGCCTATTTTTTATAATTTTTTCTTAGAAGAGTTAATTGTTTCTTCTATTATTCAATTTCAGTGAACAATAAATCAATAATGTATTAAATTGCACTTCAATCATCTATAAAAAATAAACTCTACTTCCACCATCAAAAAAAAAAACAGTTCAAACTGCAAATCACTTCACTGTTTTGGAAAGACTTGGAGGATTTGGGGTGTATTAGACACATGATAAATTATTGAATGGTACAAATGTACACAGTTTCCAGATTTTAATCATGGGCTTAAAATTACATAACAATTATTTACAACAAGTACAATACTAACATGCTGAAAACACAGAAAATAATAGAAGCTGAATGCAGATTTTGAAATAAAATTTAGGAAGGAAATGATTTTAGGAGAGCAGATAAGACTCTTTGCACTTTTTGTCAGCCTACAAAGGTATTAAATGCATGGCACCTGCATTGAAATGTACAAATTTGGATTGCCAGTATTAACAAACATATGCATACTGATCAAAGTATCTTTGAGAAAGAAACTTTAAAAAAAAAGCAAATTAAGAAAAAGGTGGACACAACATAAGCATTGCCCCTGATTTTGTGCATATACTTCAGAGACAAAAAAAGGTTTACATCTGGACAAAAATAGTTGAAACAGATACAACATAGACCAGTAGGGCCTATGCAGAGATTTAGCTCAGGAAAATCAGACATTACAGCTAAATAATATAAAAGATTAAATAAAAACAAACTGCGATGCAAGAAAATATGTACATTATCAGAAAATGCGAGCTAACAGACAACGGGCAACAGATGGGGCATTATATTTACTGCTTTCAATTAGCAAGTTCTTTTGTTAATATTAATAACTGAAAAATGGATTATAAAGTATGAGGGTTACTGATTAGGAAAAATTAAAAAACTACAAGGTCAAAAGGAGAAAAAAAAAGACTGTTGGAAAATCACACAGAAAAGTTCATGCTATATGTATATATCTTACTCTGATTAAACTGAAAACCTTGATACCCATCTTCATATGCTTTAGGTGATAACATGATAATGATATAAAGGGGGAAATGGCAAATGAAACAAAAAACAAACAAAATAGACAATGAAAACATATATATGTGTGTGAATTAAGATCTACTGCTACAAAACCAGACATGTTTGAATATGATGAGCACATGAGTAATTTCTAGAAATGTTATGCTGACAAATACTAAATAAAATGCTTGTGCAAAACCTGAAACATTCACTAGCATTTAAATTTTGCTCAGACTCAATATTGTAAAATATGAAAATGCTAATATTTCAAATGATGTAGTAAACATGTCATCTTGTGACACAAAAGTGTCTGGAAGCTGAAGCTTCTGAAATTCATGACAATTTAACCCAGGGACTTTCAGTTGAGCTCTACTGAGCCACTCTGCTCCCCTCAAATGCTTTATAGGAGCTCAATTAACATTGCGCCTTTCATGATAGTATTAATTTCCAAAGAGCTCCCCAAATTGGTCCCCTGGAGAATTTCAGGAGAGCATTTGATCCCCTGCAAATTTCAAATGGAAGTCCCTGCATGTACATGATTATTTACAGGAACTGTCATTCTACTATATTTTTTCCTCTTAGCATCCATATTGACTATCATGTTTGGTTTTGCAATGCAAAGCAGTGAGTGATGATACTGGAGTTTGCTCAAAGATTAAAAACAAGGAAATTACAAACAACTTATACTGGACCACCATGCATCTCTATCTGAGGGTAGGTCCTTGTAAAACAGGAACATCATTCCAAGTCCGTAAATTGTCTTTGAGTTGAATTGTTTCTTAAAAGCAAATTGATGCATTTAAGACTTCTGTGCTGAGCATATTTAAAATGTGACATGATTCTGGTTAGTGTCGGTAACCAAACCCATTTACTGCAAAATGTTATTCATGGTTGTTTAAAATGGCAGTGTTGTTTGCAATATTCCTGGCAAATCTGTGGACTAACTATAAACATGTGTATGAACCTAGAGAGAAATCAAATCATGAAAATGAATGGGTTTCACATGTAAAATACATGCATCAGGCTTGTTATTAAAAACTGAATGTGGTCTAAGATCTAACTGAATTCTGGTATTTCCATCTATGAGCATATGTTAAATTTCCCATAATGTAATGATCACACATGTTTAAAAAAATGTTA
>JXSR01S028925.1:25960-36878 GCA_000969725.1 Ophiothrix spiculata
CTTCATCCGCTATTTAATGCTGTTAGCACTCTACTTCATCCGCTATCTACTGCTGATAGCACACTACTTCATCCACTATCTACTGCTGATAGCACTCTACTTCATCCGCTATTTGATGCTGATAGCATACTACTTCATCCGCTATCTACTGCTGATAGCACACTACTTCATCCGCTATCTGCTGCTGATAGCACAGTACTTCATCCGCTATCTACTTCTAATAGCACTCTATTCATCTGCTATCTACTGCTGATAGCACACTACTTCATCTTCTATCTACTGCTGATAGCACACTACTTCATCAGCTATCTACTGCTGATAGCACTCTACTTCATCCGCTATCTACTGCTGATAGCACACTGCTTCATCCGCTATCTACTGCTGATAGCATATGATGTTCAAAGGTTCAATTGGATTTATCAATGTTATGGCTCAGAACAGGCTTTCATTCAAATGTCTCTTCAGTGTTTGAGGAAAAACGTAAAGTTTACAGTGAAACTTTCTATGTCAGTCACTTCTGGAAATGGGACAAAAGTTATGCTCATATTTAGAGGAAATTCACACAAGATTTCAGTATAGGAAAATAAAATACCGTAGCTTGATTTGTTGATTTTGTACGCTTCGCTGGTGGTACGCGCGTTAAGAGTGGCGTATATGACCCGATTTGAAAGGAAAAACAACTTTGAGATATAGTATAGTATGGAATTTCCTTTGCAAATTACTTAATCCTCTTCACATTTTGCTGTTCATAGTGCATCCACAGTTGAACGCCATTTCCCTCTGTTCTGGGCGAGTCCACCTAGGCTGTTCTAAGTCTGGTTAATGAGTTTCATTTCCTGGTCTATTGTTCTTCTCCATGTGCCTTTGGTCTTTATCTCTTTCTCTGCCCTTGTGATGTCCATCGCATGGCTGTCTTTGTGTGTCTGTTACTATTCATGCGCAAAACATGTCCAAGCCACCTCCAACGCCGTGTCGTTATTTCATCATTTATGTCATTTATCTCCATTTTATTTCTGATCTCCCTGTTTGATATAGTTTGCATCTGGCTTCTGCACCATATAACAAAACTGATCTGACACTGCTCCTATACAGCTTTGCTTTGGTGTTTCCTGATATATTCTTTGATTTCCATATGTTGTTCAAATTGTTAAAGGCTGCAGCTGCTTTTCCAATTCTAATGTTAATTTCTGTCAAGACATCCCCATCCTTACTCAGTGTACTTCCCAAATAACAAAAGTTGTCAACTTGTTCAATTGCTTCCCCATTGACTTGGTTATTCTGTTTATTTCTACCATTCACCACCATGATTTTGTCTTTTTTTTATTTATTTTTAGTCCAACTTGGCTTGCTTCCATCGAAACTCTGTTAGTCTTCTCCTGCATATGATTTCTTGTATGTGATGTTAAACAGATATCATCTCCAAAATCTAAATCTTCAAGAAAGCTAGTCAAAGTCCATTGTAAGCCTCTATTGCCATTTGTAACTCTTTGCATAACCCAATCAATTGCAGTCAAAAATAGAAAAGGCGAGAGTATGCATCCCTGTCTGACACCTGATGTTATATTAAACCATTCACTATGCTTTCCATCATGTCTCACTGTGCAGCTATAATACCCATCATACATGTCTTTGATTATATTCAGATATTTCTCTGGTATCCCATAACTTTCCAGAATTTTCCATTGTGTTTCTCGATGGAGGCTATCAAAAGCCTTTTCAAAGTCTATGAAATTTAAGTAGACATTTGTCTGCCATTCCAAGCTTTGCCCAATAATTGTACGAAGTGTAAATATATGGTCTCTAGTCTGTACAGGATCTACCCTTTCTAAATCCTGCTTGCTCTTCTTGTAGCTGTCTATCCAGTGAATCTTTCATTCTTTACAGTAGGATCTTTCCTGGTATTGATAATAGTGTTATCCCTCTCCAGTTTCCGCATAAATCCCCTTTCTTCGACAGTTTAATAATTATCCCTTTCTTCCATCTTCTTTATCGTCAATGTACTGTTTCATTTTGTGTGAAAAGCGTGAACAATACCACTTATACAGTATATAAACATTTATTCCAACTAACACACATTAATTTTCACTGTGCATTTATTTTCGCGCTTTTTTCATTTTGCGCGAAAAAGTGTGGAAATAAATTTAGCGCGAAAAATACCACTTATACATATATAAACATTTTTCGTACAGTCTGATGGGGGTTAATTGACTAAATTGTGGGTATTGATTTTTGTTTGTATCATAAAAAGGATTACCTCTGGGCTCAGATGTTAATTGAATTCATTTGTTATTAGTAAAGTGTAAACTATAAACAAAGTAATATACTTAGCATCTATTATATTTGTTAAATGCATTTGTTAAATGCATTTACGTTAAATGCATCTGCTATCTATTGCTGATAGCACACTACTTCATCCGCTATCTATTGCTGATAGCACACTACTTCATCTGATATCTATTGCTGATAGCACACTACTTTATCCACTATCTACTGCTGATAGCACACTACTTCAGCCGCTATCTACTGCTAATAGCACTCTACTTCATCTGCTATCTATTGGTGATAGCCACTTACAACTTGCCACTTACGATTTAATGCATCTATTATATTTGTTAAATGCATTTACTTTAAGTTTACCATGATGAACATGGATATATTTCTAATCCCTATTGCACATAATGGAACGGTCCCTTCAAGCATGTGCATGACATTTCTAAGGACTTTTTTAGGAAAAAAAATAAGAAATGGCTCCGTTTCAAAAACCATTTTTTTCCCAGTTTTTCTTTCATCATTGTGTTCATAGTATAATTATCTTCATTTTAATGTATTATTTGCCACAAGGGGTTGTTTATTTCTACTTAGCCGTGTGTCTCCATCAATCAGCAATAAATGCTGAATTAAACCTTCTGCTGTATTTACCCCAAATTGTCAAAATATCCTGAATAATTGAATTTTTGTTTTTTAATATTAAAGGTAGAACACCGGCTTTACAAAATACTCTACTTCATCCGCTATCTATTTCTGATAGCACACTACTTCATCCGCTATCTACTGCTGATAGAACACTACTTCATCCGCTATCTACTGCTAATAGCACTTTACTTCATCCTATATACTACTTAGCCGTGTGTCTCCATAAATCAGCAGTAAGTGCCAAATTAAACTTTCTGCAGTTTTTTTTACCCCAAATTATCAAAATACCCTAAATAATTGATTTTTTGTTTTCTAATATTAAGGTAGAACTCTGGCTTTACAAAATATATCAAGGAAAGGTGTTTCACATTTGTTTTGCCCTTTAAAATCAAACTTGGAAATTCAATTTTTACTGTTGGCTTAGTGACCACCACTACACTATATCATCTATTAGGCTAAATAAAATTAATTGTTTGTCTCAAAGCTCCCGCGCGTGTTAGTTTTAGTTAGTGTGCACGTTAGTTTTTCAAAAAATCCAAAAAACTTTTTTTTTTTGCTGTTTTTAATTTTTTTTTGAAAAATATTCTTCATAATTGGCAAAAATTCCATATGAACTCCTTTTATATTTACTTGTAATATAAAATTTAATTAAATTAGTTCTTTATTCTGTTTTTGATTTAAAAAAAGGCCAATCTTAACATTAACTTTGTATGTGACATGCATGAGGGAGTATGTGGAACTCTTTTCTATTTAGAATAGAACTCATGACTTCTGTCACGCACAAAAAAAAAAAAAAATTAAACCACATTTCACATTAGTGTTTCAGAGTAGGAAAGCTTTGAGACAAATAATTTTTTAAATGGCCTTATCTATTGCTGATAGCACTCAATCATCTTTCTACTTTGATAGCACACTACTTCATCCGCCATCTATTGCTGATAGCACACTACTTCATCAGCTATCCACTGTTGATAGCACTCTACTTCATCTGCTATCTACTGCTGATAGCACTCTACTTCATCTGCTATCTACTGCGTATGTGACATGCATGAGGGAGTATGTGGAACTCTTTTCTATTTAGAATAGAACTCATGACTTCTGTCACGCACGAAAAAAAAATCAAAAAAAAAAAAAAAATTAAACCGCATTTCACATTAGTTTTTCAGAGTAGGAAAGCTTTGAGACAAACAATTTTTTTAAATGGCCTTATCTATTGCTGATAGCACTCCATCATCTTTCTACTTTGATAGCACACTACTTCATCCGCCATCTATTGCTGATAGCACACTACTTCATCCGCTATCTACTGCTGATAGCACACTACTTCATCCGCTATCTACTGCTGATAGCACTCTACTTCATCTGCTATCTATTGCTGATAGCACACTACTTTATCCGCTATCTACTGCTGATAGCTCACTACTTCATCCGCTATCTACTGCTGATAGCTCACTACTTCATCCGCTATCTACTGCTGATAGCACGCTACTTCATCCACTATCTACTGCTGATAACTTCATCTGCTATCTATTGCTGATAGCACACTACTTTATCCGCTATCTACTGCTGATAGCTCACTACTTCATCCGCTATCTACTGCTGATAGCACTCTACTTCATCCGCTATCTACTGCTGATAGCACTCTACTTCATCTGCTATCTACTGCTGATAGCACACTACTTCATCCGCTATCTATTGCTGATAGCACACTACTTCATCTGCTATCTATTGCTGATAGCACACTACTTTATCCGCTATCTACTGCTGATAGCACACTACTTCATCCGCTATCTACTGCTGATAGCACACTACTTCATCCGCTATCTACTGCTGATAGCACACTACTTCATCCGCTATCTACTGCTGATAGCACTCTACTTCATCTGCTATCTATTGCTGATAGCACACTACTTTATCCGCTATCTACTGCTGATAGCTCACTACTTCATCCGCTATCTACTGCTGATAGCACACTACTTCATCCACTATCTACTGCTGATAGCACACTACTTCATCCACTATCTACTGCTGATAGCACACTACTTCATCCACTATCTACTGCTGGTAGCACACTACTTCATCCGCTATCTACTGCTGATAGCACATTACTGCATCCACTATCTACTGCTGATAACACACTACTTCAGCCGCTATCTACTGCTAATAGCACTCTACTTCATCTGCTATCTATTGGTGATAGCCACTTACAACTTGCCACTTACGATTTAATGGGAATAAAATTTATTTAGGCAAAGCCTTTGAGACTCCATATCTTGTCTGCTCATGCTTCCAATTAGAATCGAGCTCTCTCTTAAATGCTGCTACATTCTTTGCATTCACTACTGTTTGAGGTAGGGAATTCCATCCTTGAATCACCCTCTGGAAGAAAAAGTACTTTCTGCAATTGGTGTTCTTCCTAAGTGATGGTTTGAACAATTTCATTGAGGTTCTTGCTGCTGTTCAACTTTTCTAATCCTTTCAGAATTTTAAATGTTTCAATTAAATCTCCTTTTTCTCTTCTTCTCTCCAGTGAAAACAAGTTTGATGCCTGAAGACACTCTTCATACGACAGTTTCCTAAGTGCAGGGACCATCTTCGTTGCCCTCCTTTTTTACTTTTTTGAGTGTCAACTTGTCCTTATTCATCCATGGTGACCATGCCTGAATGCAATACTCTATGTGCGGCCTGACATACGTTTTATATAGTATCTTGAAACTGTCAGCATCGATATACTTGAAAGTCCTTTTAATGACTCTCAAGCAATTCATTCCTTTCTTGGCTACTTTGCTGCTCTGTACGCTTGGCTTTAAGTCTGGAGTTAAGTACACTCCCAAGTCTTTTCCTTCTTTATTTCTCCTGAAGTTGTGTCTACCATGTGATACTCAGTGGAAACCCTCCATGTCCAAAATGCACGGTTTTACACTTGCCAGCGTTGAAGCGTAAGAGCAATTTTTTCGGACCATTTCTGCAGTTTCGCTAGGTCATCTTGGATATTCTTTGCTTCTTTGTCATCTTTCACACAACTGTAGATCTTAGTGTCGTCGGGGAACATTTGGATATTGCATTTCACATGATCTTGTAAGTCATTGATGTATACAATGAACAAGATTGGCCCTAATACCGACCATTGGGGTACACCACTCACTACCCCTGCTAGTTCTGATGTAGCTCCTCTTACTGAAACTCTTTGTGTTCTGCCTGTCAGGAATGACTCAAATCCACCGCAATACCTTCCCATCATAGCCATATATGCATGCAATTTATTGATCAACCTTTTGTGTGGCACAGAGTCGAACGCCTTTTGGAAGTCCAGTAATATTACATCGACTGGGTCGCCATTATCTAGACTATGGGTAATGTCTTCAAGAGTTGATAAAATGTTTGTTAAGGTGGCCTAGCACAGATGCATTGTCGGACACGAGTGAGCTGATATAAACGGTGTTGGACACAATTTCAAAGTATTTATCCCGGGTTTTTAACGTACTTTCTGGCGTATTGTATCTTCGCTTTAATATAACGCGATCTTACACATGCGTCATTCTTATATTCACGCATAAGACCATGCGCGTTACTCTTGTCGGGCGCAGGGCTCAAAGCGCACATGCTTAAGGTGTTGTTTAATTTTGCTTAATATCTCAAAAAGTAAGTCGGTGACCATATTTTTTATTATGTTTTTTTAAAGAACTATATAAGGATTAAAACATATGTGAAAAAGAGTGAAAAAGTAGAGCCGTTTTTTAATTATAAGTTTTTTTTGTCCGATTTATTTTGATTTTACCATAGAAGTCAATGGTAAAAAGTGGTAAAACATACTGTTTTTAAATGGATTTTTCTCAAAAACGAAGTCAGTGACCCCCATTTTTTATTTCAGAAATGTAATCAGCACACACGAAAACACCATATATCCTATCGAAAAATAAATAGAGGAATTCTATGTGTGTGCTAAGCCACCTTAAGCATGACTTGCCTTGTATAAATCCATGCTGACTTTCTTCAAAAATGTCATTATCATCAGCATACTTCAACATCTTTTCCCGTATCTGACCTGTATTTAATGACTTCTTGAAAATTATATAAAGTGGCAAGGCTAACTCTTGGCAACACTCCTTCAGTACTTCAGGATACATCTGGTCTGGTCCTGGACACTTGTCAGGCTTTAATGCATTCAATTTATCTTTGACATCATCAATTGTAAAATCTACGTTGTCAAGCACGGTATTATCATCTACCCGTTTTTTTCAAGCTCTGGCACTTCTCCACTTGGTTCTCTTGTAAACACTGATTTAAAAAAGTCACTTAGTATCTCAGCAGCTTCCTGATCGGAGTCTGTCAATCCATCTTTCTCTCTTTCCAACTGTGATATACCCGCCTTAACCTTCTGCTTCTTCCTTACGTAGCTATAGAATGGTTTCGGCTTCTCTTTAAACTCTTTCATTAACTTCTTCTCAAACCTGAGCTCGTCTCACTGTTTCTCTTGTTCTGCTTTTAGTACTGTGTATAATCATAATAAGTCTTTGTCTTCTTGTATCTCTTGTACAACTCATGCTTCTTCTTAAAGCAATACTATAAAGTGTTAAAAATGAAGCGCCCCCTGTCACCCATGACTTTTGATTTTTTGGGCTTATTAGGTTTGTTTTTGGTAGATGTAAATACCCTCCAAACAATTTGGCTCAAAGATGCTTTCTTTTTCTGTTATGGCCATTTGTTGAATTAATTTCGGGATCCTGAATTTAATTCCACTTGTATTAGTATAGGAAAGCATGCATGTCCTTTTTATTTATTTTTCAGTGGCAAAACAATTTTTTGACAAAATACACTTGAAAACGCTTTTAGATGGTCACATTCCTTCATTTTATGATGTTTTTACTGTAAATTATTTTTGATCAAAATCTTATAGTATTGCTTTAACCGTTAACTGCTTTTCTTACACTTGATTTCATCCACTGTGGTCTATACTTCTTGTTAGATTTCTTCAAGGGGACATTGTCTTTAATTGCTGTATCATAGTAGCCTTTAATCAGTCCGTGCAACGAACCAAATCAGGTTCGAGAACCTAATTAGGTTCGCTTGAACCAGATTTGGAACAAAAATTCCCACAATGCATTGCACTTTTACATTTAGATTCAAATTTTAAACCTAATTTCAACTATTATAGATATTTTTTTTTGCTGTTTTATCAACATATAATTGTTCTTAGTGAACAATGTTATATTTTGGGTTGAAAAAGTTTTAAAATAATTTACATATTTAATTGATTACGTAATCTAATAAATTCTATTGTCTTAATTAACACATAACCTCACGGCAGATATTTAAAAACTCACACCAGATTTTTAGGCAATATCTCAAAGGTTAAGAAAACGTTAAGAAAAGTTTATCCAAACCTCAAATAAACTCACCCGGGGACTAAAACCCTCAAAAACACCAAATTCCGATCCAGATCTGGTTCAACCGAACCTAATTAGGTTCGCGAACCTGATTAGGTTCGTTTACCGGACTGTTAATCAGTTGCCATGCCTCTTCACATGATAAGCTTTGCATGTCTTTTTCCCAGTCCTTACTCTTGAAATAATCTTTCATGTCATCATAGTTAGCTTTCTTGTAGTTCAACTTGGATTGGTGCTCGTCCTTTGTGGTAATACCAGAATTACACACAAATGTCCACACAATTCCAAAATGGTCACTTTTGCCAATAGGGGCAATATCATATACATTCTCTATCATGAACTCCTCATTGGTTAATACTAAATCAAGAAGTGATGACTTCTGTCCTTCTCTGTGCCTGGTGGGAAATGTTACATGTTGTAGTAAGAACAAATCTTGAGTAACGTCAAAGAAGATGCTGGCTCAGTGTTGTTTACCTGCATTCACTGTTAGGTTTTTCCATTCAATTTCCATATAGTTGAAGTCACCCATTACTAATACATGCGATGCTTTAACATTGTCAATTCTCCTTAATTGCTCAAGAAGTTTTTCATTGTTTGTGTCGTTACTGTTATGGCTTTTATAACATACACCAACCAATAGTGTGTCCTTGTCATTTAACTTCACTTGGCACCAAATAGAACTTTCATAGTCAGGATCATTCATGACATCACATGTGACTGCTTGAAGATCGTTGTGTATATAGAGTAAAACACCTCCATGGGTACCTGATCTCTTGTCTTCTCTAAATAAAGTAAAGTCCTGTAGTGAGATCTCACTATCTAAAACACTGTCTTCACACCACGACTCTGAAATACCAATGATCTTTGGTTTCCACACATCAATATTTGCTTCAAATTCACCTCCTTTGTTCATTATACTATTCGCATTTGTATAATAACAGTTGAAGAAGTAATTCTGTGCTGTACAGTTACTTGACTCGCTGGCCAATTGCTTTTTTTGGCGATCTCTTCTCTTGAGGATCCGAGTCATTGTGCTCTATGCTGGGTGCTATTTCATTGTTTGTGATTGTATATACATGTGCGGGGTGACAAGAATTGGCTTCTGGTGGACTACTTGTCGTTGGGCCCATCCTTTGTGATGCGCCATCCAATTTGTGAGTATCGAAAACGAAAGCTCTGCTTCACTATTCTTCCTCCTCTAATCACTATATCATCCTCACCTGATTCTCGTCTACTTCTCAACTCCTCTTTCAGCTTCCTTTTCTTCCCACTCCTTAGGAGTTAAATCAGGGGTTATAAACAACTTGCCAAAATGTGCATGGCCCTTGAGCAGCTTCGCTTTCCTCAATATCTCATTTCAAACATTTACATTGTCCACTGTTGCCTTCAATAATCTGGGTCTATTGGATTTAGAGTCTCTTTTACCAAGTCTAATTATGTCTGCTCACTGCCGTCTTGTCTACTTCTAGGTTATTCAAAACTCTCATAGCCTCTTCAATGTCATGGCTCTTTCTTTGTTCAATCTAGTTACTGGTTGCTTCAGGTATGTTGTGGAATAGTAGATTACATTCTCACTTTTTCTTCTCTCTCTGCTCGTCCATGTACTGGGTCACTTTAGCTTCTAACACTTGATCCATACTTTCTTCCTTTTTATTCATCATTTCAGTCATTTTTTGCATTGTCTCCGCTACATGGTCAAGCTTAGCTACCACCTCTGATAGTTTAGCATTTTCTGAGATACTAGGCATACTAGACGTAAGTTGTGTAGGTGTACCTGTTAATAGTTTCAGGACATCAGATACACAACCGTTGCAAAACCACATCAAGTTTACTCTACCCTTACCTAAAGCTTTCATTTCTTGGTTGTTTAGGTTTGAGCATGCCTGGTGTGACCACTGATTACATTTCTGGTACATTACAGCTTTCTGGATACTATCTTTCTTTCTTGCCCCACTATTGTATACAGCACCACCATCTTGGATTTTACGGGTGGCCTTGGGTAATTTCAATCCACCTCCATCTTCGTTACTGGAAGCAGATCTGGTATTCTTACCCATGGTACTTGGTAATTGGGGTCTCAAACTACTAGCTAAGCCTTAAATTTTACCCACAAACCGTAAATGTCCTTTTTGGAAATCTTCTTTTATCTTGATGTCTTCTTCCACAAAATCAAAACATGACCGCCATCTTGGATTCTTGGATTCTTCAGATACTTCATCTGCTATCTACTGCTGATAGCACTCTACTTCATCCGCTATCTATTGCTGATAGCACACTACTTCATCCCCTATCTACTGCTGATAGCACACTACATCATCTGCTATCTACTGCTGATAGCACACTAGTTCATCTGCTATCTACTGCTGATAGCACTCTATTTCATCCTGTATCTACTGCTGATAGCATTCTACTTCATCTGCTATCTATTGCTGATAGCACACTACTTCATCCGCTATCTATTGCTGATAGCACACAACTTCATCTGAAGACGCTCTTTGTACGACAGTTTCCTAAGTGCAGGGACCATCTTTGTTGCCCTCCTTTTTCACTTTTTTGAGTGTCAACTTGTCCTTATTCATCCATGGTGACCATGCCTGAATGCAATACTCTATGTGCGG
>JXSR01S028925.1:37578-50317 GCA_000969725.1 Ophiothrix spiculata
TCGACTGGGTCGCCATTATCTAGACTATGGGTAATGTCTTCAAGAGTTGATAAAAGGTTTGTTAAGGTGGCCTAGCACAGATGCATTGTCGGACATGAGTGAGCTGATATAAACGGTGTTGGACACAATTTCAAAGTATTTACCCCAGGTTTTTAACGTACTTTCTGGCGTATTGTATCTTGCGCTTTAATATAACGCGATCTTACACATGCGTCATTCTTATATTCACGCATAAGACCATGCGCGTTACTCTTGACGGGCGCAGGAGATTATATTTTATTATGTTTTTTTAAAGAACTATATAAGGATTAAAACATTAATATCTCAAAAAGTAAGTCGGTGACCATATTTTTTATTATGTTTTTTTAAAGAACTATATAAGGATTAAAACATATGTAAAAAGAGAGAAAAAGTAGAGCCGTTTTTTAATTATAAGTGTTTTTTGTCCGATTTATTTTGATTTTACCATAGAAGTCAATGGTAAAAAGTGGTAAAACATACTGTTTTTAAATGGATTTTTCTCAAAAACGAAGTCGGTGACCCCCATTTTTTTTATTTCAGAAATGTAATCAGCACACATGAAAACACCATATATCCTATCAAAAAATAAATAGAGGAATTCTATGTGTGTGCTAAGCCACCTTAAGCATGACTTGCCTTGCATAAATCCATGCTGACTTTCTTCAAAAATGTCATTATCATCAGCATACTTCAACATCTTTTCCCGTATCTGACCTGTATGTAATGACTTCCTGAAAATTATATAAAGTGGCAAGGCTAACTCTTGGCAACACTCCTTCAGTACTTCAGGATACATCTGGTCTGATCCTGGACACTTGTCAGGCTTTAATGCATTCAATTTATCTTTGACATCATCAATTGTAAAATCTACGTTGTCAAGCACGGTATTATCATCTACCCGTTTTTTTCAAGCTCTGGCACTTCTCCACTTGGTTCTCTTGTAAACACTGATTTAAAAAAAAGTCACTTAGTATCTCAGCAGCTCCTGATCGGAGTCTGTCAATTCACCATTCTCTCTTTCCAACGGTGATATACCTGCCTTAACCTTCTGCTTCTTCCTTACGTAGCTATAGAATGCTTTCGGCTTCTCTTTAAACTCTTTCATTAACATCTTCTCAAACTTAGCCTGAGGCCGAAAAAAAAATTGTTTGTTTGTCCTCGCCCGACCGACCGTCAAAATTAGGCTCAATCATGTGCCTTATAAAGGCTTTTTTTTATTTGTCAACTCTTATTTGATGACTTTTCATGCTAAAAAAGATATAAAAATTCACCGAGAAAGTCTTCAAATGGTAAAAATGTGATATGAATTGACATGAACTGTATTTTCCAATGTAGAAGACCTCTTAAGAATCAGCAGTATATTGTTCTCGTAAGTTAAGTTTCTTTCTTGTTCAATTTTCAACTCTTTAAGGTGAGTTTCATGTACATTTATTACAAAAAAAAAAAAAAAGGCCGACCTACCGACCTTACCTTTTAAGAGGCCGTTATGGACAAACAAACAATATTTGTTTTGGCCTGAGCTCGTCTCACTGTTTCTCTCGTTCTGCTTTTTGTGTATAATCATAATAAGTCTTTGTCTTCCTGTATCTCTTGTACAACTCATGCTTCTTCTTAAAGCAATACTATAAAGTCTTAAAAATGAAGCGCCCCCTGTCACCCATGACTTTTGATTTTTTGGGCTTATTAGGTTTGTTTTTGGTAGATATAAATACCCTCCAAACGATTTGGCTCAAAGATGCTTACTGTTTCTGTTATGGCCATTTGTTGAATTAATTTCGGGATCCCGAATTTAATTCAACATGTATAAGAAAGCATGCATGTCCTTTTTAATTATTTTTATTTATTTTTCAGTGGCAAAATAATTTTTTGACAAAATACACTTGAAAACGCTTTTAGATTGTCACATTCCTTCATTTTATGATGTTTTTACTATAAATCATTTTTGATCAAAATCTTATAGTATTGCTTTAACTGCCTTTCTTACACTTGATTTCATCCAGTGTGGTCTATACTTCTTGTTAGATTTCTTCAAGGGGACATTGTCTTTAATTGCTGTATCATAGTAGCCTTTAATCAGTCCGGGCAACGAACATAATCAGGTTCGCGAATCTAATTAGGTTCGCTTGAACCAGATTTGGAACAAAAATTCCCACAATGCATTGCACTTTTACATTTAGATTCAAATTTTAAACCTAATTAACTATTATAGATACTATTTTTTGCTGTTTTATCAACATATAATTGTTCTTAGTGAACAATGTTATATTTTGGGTTGAAAAAGTTTTAAAATAATTTACATATTTAATTGATTACGTAATCTAATTAATTCTGTTGTCTTAATTAACACATAACCTCACGGCAGATATTTAAAAACTCACACCAGATTTTTAGGCAATATCTCAAAGGTTAAGAAAACGGTAAGAAAAGTTTATCCAAACCTCAAATAAACTCACCCGGGGACTAAAACCCTCAAAAACACCAAATTCCGATCCAGATCTGGTTCAACCGAACCTAATTAGGTTCGTTTACCCGACTGTTTATCAGTTGCCATGCCTCTTCACATGATAAGCTTTGCATGTCTTTTTCCCAATCCTTACTCTTGAAATAATCTTTCATGTCCTCATAGTTAGCTTTCTTATAGTTCAACTTGAATTGGTGCTCGTCCTTTGTGGTTATACCAGAATTACACACAAACGTCCACACAATTCCAACATGGTCCTTTTTGCCAGTAGGGGCAATATCATGTACATTCTCTGTCATGAACTCCTCATTGGTTTATACTACAGGGTGTCCAAAATTAACTACCCATTTTTAAATGCTTATAACTTTAAAACCAGGATTCGCATGGCAACTATAGACATATGTATTGATAGAGGAAATTTGTAGAATTAATTTGGTACCAAATTGAAACATGATATAATTGCCGTTTTTGAAAATCATTTTCAACGTAAATTATGTCAAACGTAAAAAGCCTAGTTTCATACTGAGAAGAAAAACAAATGTGCAAGTCATATGTAGAGAAGGGGTCAATCTTTGAAGACAGGAGAATCATTCATGATCATTTTAATGACCAATTCAGTGAAACAGCTTTTACAATGTTAATACAAAGATTTTTGATTGTGGTTTTGTCTTAATTATTACATAATGCTCATTAAAATGTTTTTCATTTGTCAAAGCGTAACTCTCGCATTATGCTCATCTTTAAATGGTACCTAACAGTATTACCCCTTATTACACATTCAAAGTTACACTCACAGGGACATATCAAATTACCTCCTCCTTATCCAGATTAAGCTGCCTAGTATTTCAGAATATGTTCTAGATGGCCTCCTTGCAGATTTCAAAAAATTATTTTACTCTAACGACAAAGCTCTTGACGTTTGTGCATGCGCTCTTCTTGATCTTCCTGTTTTCACTGGTGATGTTCTGTTTCAGGTCAGGAATATTCCAGGGTGTTGGGATGTTCTGTCCTTCAGATAACTCAAAAAAGTAATTGAGCGGACTTAAATCATCGGAGTGAAAGGGCCAGGGTTTCTTTGTCTTGAGCGATATGATTGTTCATGAAAAAGTTAATTAATAAAGCCATTCTAAACCATTTAGCTGTATGAAGTGTCATATCATCATAGTGAAGTGGCAAAAGAGTATCAACACTGTATGGTATATTGGCTCAACCACTTTGAACTTTCAGACCTTCTTGCTATCTTAGAAGTTTACTGATTGCATAATGTTTGGTACCAAACGAATTCCACAAGTTTCCTCTATCAATACATATGTCTATAGTTACCATGCGATTCCTGGTTTTAAAGCTATAAGCATTTTAAAATGGGTAGTTAATTTTTGGACACCCTGTAAATCAAGAAGTGATGACTTGATGACTTCTGTCGTTCTCTGTGCCTGATGGGAAATGTTACATGTTGTAGTAAGAACAAATCTTGAGTAACGTCAAAGAAGATGCTGGCTGGGTGTTGTTCACCTGCATTCACTGTTAGATTTTTCCATTCAATTCCCTTATAGTTGAAGTCGCCCATTATTAATACATGCGAAGCTGTAACATTGTCAATTCTCCTTAATAGCTCAAGAAGTTTTTCGTTGTTTGTGTCGTTACTGCTAGGGCTTCTATAACATACACCAACCAATAGTGTGTCCTTGTCATTTAACTTCACTTGGCACTAAATAGAACTTTCATAGTCAGGATCATTCATGACATCACATTTGACTGCTTGAAGATAGTTGTGTATATAGAGTAATACACCTCCATGGGTACCTGATCTCTTGTCTTCTCTAAATAAAGTGAAGTCCAATATAGCCTTGCTCCAAGACGTGAGGCTGTATCCCCTATTCCAATATCCAATACATGCAAGGCCTGCTTCCCATTCCTTTAATTATTCTCACTCCCAATGCCATACAGTAAATCAATGGTTATACCTCCCTCTGAATTCAGTTTCCTACTCACTTGGAGGGAAATAGATAAGCTAGTTAACACACTGGACAGAAGGTCCTTTGTCTGTAGTCTAACAGTTCATAATATGTTGTAACAGTCACATAATACATTTGCTTGCTAACAACATTTTATAATTTTGCAAGTTCACATAAATGTAATGTGGTTGGACTTATGGAGTTAGTAATGAACTTCAACTATACTTTGTGCCCTCTGTCAGGCCATGGTCAGGGTAGGTTGAGGTTCTATGGTCCATTGTTAAATACAAAAATAGAAAATTTGAAGAAACTTTATATGCAAACAGTGATGATTTTTTGGTTCTCCGCTACAATTTGAGACTTTGTGAGAATTAAAGTAGGCCTATATTGGATACCTGTGCAACTGTTTTAAAAATAGCATATTTAAGCATGGACAGTGGAAATATAACTTTCACAGAAAACTGAATATTTTGGAGAGAGTACAGGACAACAGAGACTTGGAGCAAGTCTAAGTCCAATAGTGAGATCTCACTATCTAAAACACTGTCTTCACACCATGACTCTGATATACCAATGATCTTTGGTTCCCACATGTCAATATTTGCTTCAAATTCACCTCCTTTGTTCATTATCAAATGATTATACTATTCGCATTAGTATAATAACAGTTGAAGAAGTAATTCTGTGCTGTACAGTTACTTGACTCGCTGGCCAATTGCTTTTTTGGCGATCTCTTCTCTTGAGGATCTGAGTCATTGTGCTCTATGCTGGGTGCTATTTCATTGTTCGTGATTGTATATACATGTGCGGGGTGACAAGAATTGGCTTCTGGTGGACTACTTGTCGTTGGGCCCATCCTTTATGATGCGCTGTCCAATTTGTGAGTAGTCTCGAAAACGAAAGTTCTGCTTCACTATTCTTCCTCCTCTAATCACTATATCATCTTCACCTGATTCTCGTCTACTTCTCAACTCCTCTCTCAGCTTCCTGTTTTCTTCCCTTTCCTTGAGAGTTAAATCAGGGGTTATAAACACCTTGCCAAAATTTGCATGGCCCTTGAACAGCTTCGCTTTCCTCAATATCTCATTTCTAACATTTACATCGTCCACTGTTGCCTTCAACAATCTGGGTCTATTGGATTCAGAGTCTCTTTTACCAATTCTAATAGGTCTGCTCACTGTCGTCTTGTCTACTTCTAGATTATTCAAAACTCTCATAGCCTCTTCAATGTCATGGCTCTTTCTTTTCTTTGTTCAATCTAATCACTGGTTGCTTCAGGTATGTTATCCATCTTGGATTTTACGGATAGCCTTGGGTGATTTCAATCCACCTCCATCTTCGTTACTGGAAGCAGATCTGGTATTCTTACCCATGGTACTTGGTAACTGGGGTCTCAAACTACTAGCTAAGCTTTAAATTTTACCCACAAACCGTAAATGTCCTTTTGGAAATCTTCTTTTATCTTGATGTCTTCTTCCACAAAATCAAAACATGACCGCCATCTTGGATTCTTGGATTCTTCAGATACTTCATCTGCTATCTACTGCTGATAGCACTCTAATTCATCCGCTATCTATTGCTGATAGCACACTACTTCATCCGCTATCTACTGCTGATAGCACACTAGTTCATCTGCTATCTACTGCTGATAGCACGCTACTTCATCCGCTATCTAATCCTGATAGCACACTACTTCATCCGCTATCTATTGCTGATAGCACTCTACTTCATCCGCTATCTACAGCTGATAGCACTCTACTTCATCCGCTGTCTACTGCTGATAGCACTCTACTTCATCCGCTATCTACAGCTGATAGCACTCTACTTCATCCGCTGTCTACTGCTGATAGCACTCTACTTCATTCGCTATCTGTTGCTGATAGCACACTACTTCATCCGCTATCTATTGCTGATAGCACTCTACTTCATCTGCTAACTATTGCTGATAGCACACTACTTCATCTGCTATCTATTGCTGATAGCACACTACTTCATCTGCTATCTATTGCTGATAGCACAATACTTCAACTGCTATCTACTGCTGATAGTACACTACTTCATCTGCTATCTACTGCTGATAGCGCACTACTTCATCCGCTGTCTACTGCTGATAGCACTCTACTTCATCCGCTATCTATTGCTGATAACACGCTACTTCATCTGCTATCTATTGCTGATAGCACACTACTTCATCCGCTATCTATTGCTGATAGCACTCTACTTCATCCACTGTCTACTGCTGATAGCAAATGACATGCAAAGGTTCAATTGAATTTATCAATGTTATGGCTCAGATCAGACTTTCAATCAAATGTCTCTTCAGTGTTTGAGGAAAAATGTAAAGTTTACAGTTGCTTCTAGAAATGGGACAAAAGTTATGCTCATATTTTGTCGAAATTCACAAGATTTCAGTATAGGAAAATAATGTATATAAAACATTTTTCGTAAACATGGTACTGTCTGATTGGGGTTAATTGATTGAATTGTGGGTTTTGATATGTGTTTGTACATGTATCATAAAAATGATTACCTCTATGCTCAGACGATAATTGTATTGATTTATTATAATAATAAAGTACTTTAAGGGTAAAGGGAATCCATCTGCTCAGGAAAATGTGAATCCTAACTATTTTTTAATCATGAAAAGATAAATAGTTTCCACTGCCTTGCTGGGACACAAACCATGGATTATGGCAGGGGTTAGTCATGCATTACGAAGCAAGCGATCTACCGCTGAGCTATCAAGGCAGCGTTGAGATCGTGAACTAAAATCTAAAATATAAACATTAGAATGCCGTATTTTTCTTTTGTTTACATAAAAATTGCATTTTTTGCCCCATTGGAATTCTCAATTTGTAAGTAATGCGTATATCAGACAAAATTTAGATAATGTAGATACTTAAAACAGGCCATTCACAGCTCAAACAGGGCGAACAAACTCAGAGTCGTAATTCACGTCCGGATTTTCGTGCAAAACAACGCGGGTTTGTTACATTATCATTCAAAATTAACTCAGCATACTTAAAAAATATTGTTTGTAATTCAATAAGAAGTATCAAGCCTACAATCTGTCAACATTTTTAACCAGTCGAATTGTTCGAACATCATGAAATTATGAGGTTTCGACGAAAAAGGGTCAACTTTTTCGAAGTAGTCTTTAGACGTCATTTTGACCTTGATAATGGATGTGAAATCACTAGTAAAGTTCCATGTATAAACTAGAGACTCTATTCAATATGTACTCCAAAAATTGTGATATTCTTAGGTGTAAGTAGGTAAAAGCTTGCAATAAACATGACATTTTAGGGACTGTAGCCTTAAGTTTACCATGATGGACATGGGTCATATTTTTAAACCCTATTGCACATAATGGAACAGTCCCTTGGAGCATGCGCATATGACATTTCTAAGGACTTAAAAAAATTTTGAAGTAAAAAATGAGAAATGGCTCCATTTCAAAAACTGTTTGCTTTTTTTCAGTTTTTCTTTCAGCACTGTGTTCAGAATGTAATAATCTTTATTTTAATATATTATTTGCCACAAGGGGTTACAAATTTCTACTTAGCCTTGTGTCTCCATAAATCAGCAATAAGTGCCAAATTCAACTTTCTGCTGTATTTTACCAAAAATTATCAAAATATCCTGAATAATTGATTTTTTGTTTTTTAACATTAAGGTAGAACACTGGCTTTACAAAAGATATCAAGGAAAATCAAGGTGTTTCACACTTGTTTTGCCCCTTAAAATCCCCTTGGAAATTCAATTTTTACCATTGGCTTGTTGACCACCTCTACACTATATCATCTATTATCTATTGCTGATAGCAATCTATCATCTTTCTACTTTGATAGCACACTACTTCATCCGCTATCTACTGCTGATAGCACACTACTTCATCTGCTATCTACTGCTGATAGCACTCTACTTCATCCGTTATCTATTGCTGATAGCACTCTGCTTCATCTGCTATCTACTGCTGATAGCACACTACTTTATCCGCTATCTACTGCTGATAGCACACTACTTCATCCGCTTTCTACTGCTGATAGCACACTACTTCATCCGCTATCTACTGCTGATAGCACACTACTTCATCCGCTATCTTCTGCTGATAGCACAATACTTCATCCGCTATCTACTGCTGATAGCACACTACTTCATCCGCTATCTACTGCCGATAGCACTCTACTTCATCTGCTATCTATTGCTGATAGCACACTACTTCATCCGCTATCTACTGCTGATAGCACACTACTTCATCCGCTATCTATCGCTGATAGCACACTAGTTCATCCGCTATCTACTGCTGATTGCACTTCATCCGCTATCTACTGCTGACAGCACACTACTTCATCGCTATCTACTGCTGATAGCACACTAACCTTTTCTTGAAAAAATACAAAAAATAGCATTTCCACGTCTATTTTTCGGTACTTTTGCCTTTTGTTAGCTCTCATTTGTTAAATACAGAATCAAAAAATTTCATTGAGGGTTATTTGTTGGTCTTATGGGTAAGCTACATTTCAGTTCGGCAGAACTCACAATTCAGATATTCAGATACCCACGTACATACCGTATCCGAATTGTAATACCCGTATCAGAATAAGGATATGGAGGGGTATCTGAATTCTGATACTCCTATCGTGGCGCAGGAAACAAAGCGATAGCGCAAGCTGGCAAGTACATGTACAACATCTTTCTTGCATTTATGATAAATGTATCTGTGGAAATGTCATTTTCATCTGTGCAATTCCAGCGGAACAGCTTCGAAACATGTCCTGATAGCTTCTTATCACAGAAGGCTAAATAATTTGGCCTAAACTTTCTTAGAATTTGGATGAAATATGATGATAATGTTTTTGACTTTTATACATACCGGTATGGTGCACGGCGAAGCTGAATATTCATTTTAGTTGATATCCCGTTTCAGCTGTTTTTAATTCAAATTTGGATACGGGTATCCGAATTGTGATACGGAATATCCAAATTCGGATACGTATCTGAATTGTGAGTTCCGCCGAACTGATATTATGGTATGTGGTTAGACTCCATGGCTTACACTCCAACACAGACCCAGGCGGAATGCTCCGTGAGCATTGTCTTTAAAGTCAGTTGAGAACTTGATTTAAGCTATCGTTTAACATGTACATATTTATTTATAACAATTGGCAAAATGCCATGACACTCCAAAAAGTGGAAACACTAAATTAAAGGGTTGCCAAAAACATCAAAATGGTGGACAAACACACACACAAAAAATAATAGATTAAATAAAAAGTAAGATGAGATGAGATGAGAAGACAAAAATAAAAATGAGAGAGAGAGAGAGAGGCAGACCAAACGAATGAGACAAAAAAGGGAACCTGGCTACAAAAGGTTGTGGTAAACAGCAGTTTTGAAAGAAGACAATGAGGGGCATTTGACAACATCCTTGAAAAGATGGCACAAAGCAGTATTAATTATACAGGATTTAATTCTTCAATTAGGCCTGGATTTGTTGTGTTTTTGTAAAAATGGCACAAAGCAGTATTAATTATACAGGATTTAATTCTTCAATTAGGCCTGGATTTGTTGTGTTTTTGTATGTCATGATGATTGCACATGACAAAAACACTTTTGGCATAAAATTAAGCTTTTCCAAAATACAGATCGTGTTAAGGGGTAACCGAAAATAGGCATATGTAATTTTGTTACATGCCTATTATTTGGCCGGCACACATTTTTGACTGCTTTGTATTCTGTTGAAGCGGGTATTTGGAAAACGGTGAAACTTTTTACTTAACTTGCTATCTAAAACTAAAATTTATTGAGAAGCCTCGCTATTAGGGTGAAAACATACTCGGCCTCCAAACAAAATGTTTGCTTCCAAACACTTGGTCGTGACGTCAAAATGACGAGTGACTCCAAACAAAATAACTTCAACACCGAGTTGAGACCAAAGAAAATTTCATGCTAGATTGTACATGCTATTGAATTGCCATATACATTGGACCAAATGTTTGCTACCCGTTCATACTTTAAGTTCGATGGCAAATATTTGGTGACGTCACAACCAAATGTTTGGTAGGAAAAATTTTGTTTGGAGGCCGAGTATGATTTTGCCCTTACTGTTAATGGTAATGGTGATTGGTTAGCTAAGTAGCCCCAATAGCTTAAATACGTTTACAATCTGTGATTGGAAATTTGGCATGCTATAATGCTCTATACCACTAATGGCTGGTAATCGCAAAATTTCCCATTCAAAAAACTGTATAATATTTTTGTATTTTATGCTGAGTACACGCTATGCTAGAAGGATATTTTTGAAAAATAGTTGAGGTTAGCAAAATGCAGATCTCGTATGAGGGTGTCTGAAAAATAGGCATATGCCTCTAAAATAATGCCTATTATTCGGATAAACATGTTTTAACAGATGTAGGCCTACATGCGTGTGTTTTAAGAATGTTTAAATGTATATTATATTAGGCCTACAAGCGAATATTTTAAGCATTTTTTAATGTTTATAATATTAGCCTACACGTGTATTTTAAGCATTTTTAATGTATAGACCTAACGCATCTATCTTAAGCATGTTTTAAAGTACACCGCCCTGGAAGCTTCTCCCGGTATTTCTCTAGACCTGCTAATTGGTCCAATATTCTTCAGCTTTCTTCTATCGATTCATGACCCTTGCCCTGGGAATGATCGGAACCCAAGGGGGAACTCGCACTTCCAACTCTGCAATTATGTAGGCCTATAATAGTCCTGATTGTACCATTGTTTTATCCCCGGGGGTTTTATCCTGGGACCATAAAACCATTTCGTGATTTAAAACAATGGCATATTAAATGTTATAATAGGCATAGGCCTATCATTGCACTGAAAAGAAATGGTCCAAATTTGACTCATGATGTTGCATTCGAATATTATGCCCGGATATTATGATACCATTTATTCATTTTATAGAGACTATATTTTAGTCGTCACTGCATGTTTCCCATCATTGTACCATGTCTGGAACTTGTCTTGTTGTTATTTTTATTACAACTTTGTTTGAGATCATATCATCCATTAATAATGATTTTACAATCTTCGACTGAGTATTTTGCTGACAGCCCGATTGGCAATACAATGATAAAGATGTATACCCCTTGCGGCCTGTTTAGGGATGCGTAAAATTGCATGATTATGATGTTAATGGATTTCACGAGTTAGAATTTTCAAAATCGAAGGCTTTCGTGCCTAGCATGGTACTGACGGTACTGATGATATTATAATCATAAGTCTGTATAAGAATATAGACGTGACATAAGGTCAAATGATTTTACAAAAAGCTATTAATTATAATACGAGAAGAAGCGAGTCAGAACAAAAAGGCCCGATCAGGACACGCGGTGAACAGGGCTTCGAAATCCACGGGAGCACGGGAGCGCCGCTCCCAGAAAAAAATCACGGCCTGCAGAAAAAAAAAATGAGGCAGTCAAAAAAAAAAAAAGGAAGGAAGGAAAATTTTTGAAAAATCTATGGGAAAAAAATTAATACTTTCTGATTTCTTCAAGATCACATCAAAAATAATATGTGTTTAAATATTACCATGGTTACTTAACAGTGTAACAATATGTAACAATATCAATACCAGTAGTTTATTATTGTTGGGTCTGTCCTACCCTGCTCCCGTGTGGAGCAATTTCTAGCAGAACAGTTGATGTTGATGTCATAAATAATAAAACAGGAGTTATCAATTTTAGCGTAAAAAATTAAGTAAAGTTAATATTTTTCCATTTAACCCTTTAATAATTAAATTCATGAACTACAATTTGTCTTTTTTTTGCTAAAATGTTATTAAACAAAAAAATTGTGCATTGTTTGTCGAGCTGTTACTAGACTTGCAAAACTAACGTGCTGATCAAACCTGAACATATAGTCTCTGTTCCACGCTGCTGAAGTTGAACTCAATGAGTTGGTAAGAATTAGACTCAAATTTATCTGTTGCCAGAACGGATAAAATACATAGATTTTGAAATGCATTAATTACCCATATCTACATGTTTTCATCTATTGGTTAATATCACTGTTTGGTTCACAGGTTTAAAAGTTTTGCAAGACTTTTGACCTAAAAAGCTATTACTTATGTTGTTTCTGTATAGGTAACAGTGATTTTGTACTCAGCTTTACTATATACATATCATTTCTAAAATGTTTTTTGAACCTTTTCAACATGCTACAAAATTGAGGTCTCGGGATGCTGATTTTTGCCCTCAAGTATAGCTAAAACCAAGAGCTTCCGGGGGCTCCGCCCCCTGGACCCCCGTCAGGGCTTCGC
>JXSR01S028925.1:50659-61663 GCA_000969725.1 Ophiothrix spiculata
AGGATTGAAGTAAAGTGAATGAAAATAAAATTCCACCTTTAAAAAGTGACATTATCTTTTCAGCTTCTTATCCGTGAATTATTTAATTTAAAGTTCTACAAACTTAATTCAGTCATTTTTTCAGTATGTAATGCTTTAGTTTGTTCGTAAAAAAATAAAAAAATGCATCCGTCAGAGTTTTCCGTAATTGCAACCGGAAGTAGCTTTAACATGACAAAAATTGCCTAAAATATAGCATTAAACACCGCGAAAAACATTTCTAGTTATTAACCTTCCAGGGCGGTGTAGTTTTAAAGTACAGGGTGTCCCAATAAAAACACAACGAACTTTGAACTTTTCTTTTGAGGAAACAGAGCACAATTTGGAGCAAACGCTATAATATGTGACCTGCTCCCACAAAACCCGGACAAAGTCGCCAGAGATTTTATGGAGTTACAGGGCAATGAACATGCCACAAATCAAAAGAAAACAAAGGAATTTTCAAGTGAAATATTGATTTTTCATGGGTAAAATGTTGAGCAATGTTGACAAGTGATACATCATTTTAAAGCTTGTAATGTCAGCATTCTTAATGAGGATAAATCAGAAAACTAATTTTTTCGAACTTTGTCCGGGTTTCGTGGGAGTAGGTCACATATAATAGACTAGACCATTGTTTTTTACAAGATTTTTGATTTCTGTAATTTCGATCTCTGAATCAAAAGTTATAGCACCTTTTGTAAAGACTCGAAAAATAAAGATTCACCATTGGTGATGTAATGGAGCACACATTGAATAGAAATGACTAAAAACACCATATGCTTAAGAGAAGCATCCCATGAACTCATTTTCATGACATAAGGATCACATTTCATGAAGACTTGCTGATATTAAGCAGATAATTACGTATGGCTGAGTCAACTTATTGCGTCCCCTTGACGGGCCAATCACTTACTTTCTTGAGTTCTTGTAATTCAGGTTTTGCCTTGGTTTTAGTTAAAGGGACTGGCCTAGATCCTGTCCGCTGATTTTCTGACTATACATTTTTTTCACATGTATCGATAGTAAATGATTATACTAACATATCCTACCAGTAGTTTCTGGTGTTTCTAGTTTCAAATCTTAAAAAGATCTTGTTTCTATACCTGTGATGGACAAACAAAATTATTTTTGATAAAATTGTTTCTCTTTTGATATGTATTAACTTATCTCCAAGAGCTTCATTTGATCTTTCATCTGGAAAATCCAGACTGAGGTACAAATTTAGGATTTAGAAAACACTGGATAGTCACACCACCATCACATATAGATATATTGCAAATCAATTCGCTGTCAATTTGAGCCATTTCTGTGTACAACTGTACATTCTTGTACTTTTTACTACACTTTTAAGCTTTATTTAAAGCATTTCCATAAGTTTTTTAATTCTAAGTGGAATCTAGGCAAGTCCCTTTAAAGTCTTGTAAATTGCATTACTGGTAGACATCCTTCATTATGATACTTTTTTCGACTCTGTTGGTAGAAATATCCTAAACTATCCGATTGTCTCACCAGAAGTAACAAATTCAATGAATATGAGACTATCATGAAGATCAGTACTTATGAATGTTGTCAATCATCCAGGTAGAATAAATATTGAGATAATTTTGCAATCAATTCGCTGGACTTACTTTTGTTTTGAATGCGATGTTTCGCATCCTAGCCCGATGCATCCTCTAGCCGACTGATTGTTTGACGGCAAAAAAGGTTGTTGACCCGTTTCGGGGTCGACGAACTACAGGAAACGTTGAAGGATCTTCTTAATCGTAGACGTGTAGGCCCCCAGCAAGGTGTAGCGTAAGCTTAAAAGAAAAGTAAGTCCAGCAAATTGATTGCAAAATTATCTCAATATGAAGATCAGTACTTTAGTTTGAAAATGTTGACCTGTTCAGGTAAAGATTAACTTAAAATATGAGTTTATACCAGAAACAGGTTAGGTAAAATTTGTTTGGGTTGATTCTATTTTTGTTAGTTGCAGAATACTGTCACATTCTACTGATTTTAAGATCTGCATTTTTTTAAGTGGAAGTCATATCTCACCTAATCAAAAAAGCATAGTAATTTTGTTTGTATTTTATGATGATTAGAACCCAGGGGCCATTGATTTGGAATTCACTTGATAATGAGATCAAAAATTCTTTTTCGTCAAGACATTTTAGAAATACTAAAAAATACTTGTTATCTGGTTATGAATAAATTTAAGTTTTTGGAGCTTTGTTTGTATTGTATTGTATTTTTTTTTTGGTGCAATAAAATGTAGGTGTAACATATAATGTGATGATGAAGTTTTCCGGGAGTTTCTATTCCCTGAACACTTCTCTAGCAAGGGGTAGTCCTCTCTGGCCAATTCTGGCCTTTTGACTGCTCCTTCATAATTGTATCTTTGGTCCTTGTACTTTTAAGGCACTTTTATACATATTAGTTAGGTCCCTTATCAACAAATAGGGGCCATCTTGTTACACGGATGACAAATCTTCCATTTTTTGCACAGAGATTCAGTGTGACATGTATTTTACAGTACAAACTGGCTTCACAGATATTGACCAAATTTTGGGTGAAAAATCACATTTTTTCGCTCAAAATTTTTTTTCGAATTTGAGTTTTTCATGTTTTTCGTGTAATGTTGATCATATCTTTCAGTTAAGCTCATTGGCATGGCAAAATGTGACTTAGTTTTTGAGATATGAGTCATTCAAGGAGCCAAAATTCAATATACATGTAAATTCAGGGAAATTTACAAACAAAATTGTGATTTTCTCAAAACATCATTTTCTCGCGATTAAGGGGTAAAACTGTGGAAAAACGTGGGTTTGGACCATGCATTATTACTTTCTTTCTGACTCTGACAGCGTTTGAAATAATATATGAACACATTTTTCTAAAATCTTCTAATATTGGGGAAGCGGGTTAGTGTAGCGGTATTTCCCTCGCTTTGCACCAATGAGGTCCCGGGTTCGAGTCCCGCTCCCGGCGCTTTATGTGCATTTGGTTTTCAGTCCATGCTCACTTCCGCAGGTTTTTCTCCGGGTCCTCCGGTTTTCCTCCTGCACTAAAACTGATTATTAAAGAAAGATCTAGGACCCCAATGGAAATAAGCTTCATTAGAGGCTTTCTTGGGTTATCCTTGGCTATCAGCCTAAAGAATTCTTTCTTTCTTTCTATTGTTTCCATAATTTATGTTGGTTATAATTTATATATAGGCATAGGTTTCAACACGGTGTAACAGGTCTTGGCAGGGCCGCTGTACAAATTACGGGCCTGGGGAAAAACCTTAGCCACGAGTCCTTTTAGTAATGGGTGATATCAGAATTAACCTTGGATGAACCAAACTTGGGGAAAAGGAAATATCAGAGGACATTTTTTGAAGCAAAAATTGGCTGAGGGAAATAATGTGATGTTTTGTAATGCGCGTAGCGCGCAATAAAATCTGTCAAATCTGCTAATTTCAGCTAAAAATTATTTTAAAAATCTTTAAATTAGCGCAAAGGTTGACGCATGTTTCGCTGTAACCTCATGATGTTCGATTAATTCGATTGTTTTCAATTTTAACAGATTGTAGGCTTGATATTTCTTATTGCCAATGTTGACTATAAATCAACATATTATCTTGAAATTAAGAGAGCATTGTTTTAAACATCTAAATTATCAAAAAACAAGTGGAAATTGGTGTGACATTTCTGTTGGTGACGTAAAATGAAGGAACAATGTTGGAGAAGGCCTGTGACTAGGGGGAATATCATGCCCCCTGGCACTGTCCCTGGTTCCTAAAACTAAACCCACGAAAATGTTTCTTAGGTCGATTGTATTTTCTTAGGGGAAACAAGTTGTGGGGTACAGTATCCTACTCGGGCACCAGAATTTTAACATTTTTACGGGCACCCAAGACCCTTTGTCTCCCCCCCCCCTTCTCGGCGGACCTGGGTGCCGGTCGCCAGGGGGGGGGGGTCAAAGCCCCGCTGACGGAATTTTACTCCTTCGCTTTTACTCCTCCCCTCCTCAATTTTTTACCTAGAATTGTTATAGAATTTTGGACTTGCAAAACTATATATGTCAAAATTTGCTTTTAATTGAAAAATTGACATAATTGCTTGAAACTCGAGCGAAGCGCAAAATTTGTTTAGACATTTGTCTTGGAAAATGGGTGTGAAATTTGTGTCACTGAATTGTGGTATGGAGGGGGAGAGGTTTGTGACTGCAGTGGCAAAAGGGTCAACTTAGAGATGTTGAATTTAGCGTGAGGAATCAGGGGCGTAGCCCCGGAAGCTTTCGGTTTCTGGCACTTTTGAGTCACAAGAGAGCTCATGTCAATTTTATTTTACAACGTCATTTCAGCGCCCCTTCATCTAAGGTGGCGGCCGCTAAAGCTTTCCCTCTACCCTTTAATATTAATATTTTCTGTCCCCCCTTTCCCTTCCCCCTGCCCTTTCTTATTTTATGTATTTTTTTTTCTCAGTCCCCTGTCTCTTTCCCCTTTTCTTTTCTTTCCCTTTTCGTTTCTTTTGCTTCCTATTTTCCTGGTCCCCTTCTTTTTCCTTCTCTTTTTTTATCCCCTTTTCTTCCTTTTTCTCTTCTTTTTACTTTACTTCTTTTTTGTGCGATTACTTAAGAATCGCAAAACTGGCATGTGTTTGTTGCTATTTGTGCGTTTTCATGATATAGCGCCTTCATGCTATTTTTATACATGGTTTACCCAGGGGTAAATTAATCTGTAGACCCTCCACTCATGACTTTGGAATTGATGCGCTCAAGGTGTGATTTTTTGGAACTATGGTATAGGGTAGGGTCTCCTATCCATTGATACTAAAATCATGAAAATCGGTCCGACGTCACAATGACGTTTTCAAACATGGGCAACCTCAAAATGCGGGATTTTCAGTGAATATATATCCAACATCGTAAAAAAAAATCAATTTGTTTTTTCGCTATTTAAAAAAAAATACCCGGGTTTTTGCTTTCAAAGAAGAGATTTCTTCTATACATAGTATGTCCTGTGAGTTTCAACAGCATTCCATGCATATAGTTTCAAAATGGCGACTTAAATTATTTTCAGGTGGCAACTAACGCCCTGAAATGGTAGTCCGCCTCCCATAGTCCATAACGGAGTAAAGCGTGAAACTAATGTTGCGTGATAGTTGTTAACCTACACTTTATATAACTGTGCACTCCAGACAATAAGAACAGGGGACTTACATTCCTGCTACAGGGGAACACATGTGGAACCAACAAACAAGGTTTTTCTAAAGTGCAATTTCGAACAGACATTGTTTGCCTTTTTTGTCACATTTTTTTTAAAGATTTTGAATTTTTAAGATTTTCCCTGCACTTAGGGGCCTACCATTTTTAACTATATGTTACAACAAATTGTTGCCCTTGTGATTTTGACCTCTAAAATGAATGAAGTAATAAACTTTTTATCCTGTCATAAGGTTGCGAATCAGTTGATGTATTGAGTAAAACGGTAGGCCTATATAAGAAAAACAAAACCTTTGGACATTTATTATTCATTTCAAAATACCATTAGTTCTGACACAATGATATTGTTCTATATGGTATTGGCCGATATAGCATTGGACGAAATGGGATTGGACAAAGTGGGTTTGGACGAAGTGGCATTGGACGAAGTGGGTTTGGACGAAATGGTATTGGACCAAGTGGCTATAGGACGAAGTGGTGATTGGACCAAGTGGCTATAGGACGAAGTGGTGATTGGACCAAGTGGCTATAGGACGAAGTGGTGATTGGACCAAGTGGGTTTGGACCAAGTGGTATTGGACCAAGTGGGTTTGGACGAAGTGGCGATAGACCCACATGTGTACCAAATTTGTTCCTTGTACATTTTATAGTTTGGTCACTAGTAGTGATTTTATACATATACATGTGGGCCTATGGCCTAAGACCACCTGAATTCAAAGCTTCACTGATGTCTTCAATTAGTAACCACACATGCCTGTTGACAGACGCATCAAGCTTGATATGGTACATGTACACGCAAGCCAGTATGCCGGATTGTCGAGTTCAAAGGGTTAAAGAGTGCACACTGATCTCTTTCATCTGACACTCAAGTTCTAAGCAATTGTTGAGTTTTGGTAAGTGAGAGAGTTACATATAAATGGCTGATATTCTTACACTGATGACAGCACACAGCAAAATGTTTCAGATATTTTTTCTCTTTGATCTCCATGAAGCATTGTTTGTTACTCAATGAGGATTGTAAATATATTTAATAAGCCATCACAAAAATTGTTTGGTTCCAGTTACCGTTCTGCCTCACTTTTTGTTTGCACTCTTAGTGTGATGGACGAAAACATCTTGCTTGTGGGGTGGGTCTGGTGGGGTAGTCAACATGGAAGAGAAATAATTAACAAAATGAAGAAAAAGTATACTTTAGGTCCAAGATACTGGTATACCAGTATTGGTCAATTCTGGGACATTCCAGTATTGAACAATTCTGGGAGTGTTTTTGTTCCAGTGTTGTTTAAACATGTTTACAAAAACTGGTACACACATTTCATCCCAGTATTGGTCAATGCTTATGTTATTCCAGTATTGTAAAATGCTAAAAAATTGTTTTATTCAAGTAACAATCACCAGTTCTGCTCCATTTATCAGAGACTTATTGTTTTCTTGATTCTTACCAACCAGTCATGGCCAGATCAACTTAGAGAGAAGAAGGATTTTGACTTCTGCGTGAGTTGGATGAGTCTTACTTTCTATGCAATATTGCAGGTTTGTGCCTTCTTCAGGTTGGAGGAAGTGGCCTATCAGGTATTAACTCTTTCACCCTGGAATATAATTCTCAATTATTTTGCTGGAAAGCCGCTCTGAGAGACTCACAGAGACCTAACTTTATGATAGCATATGATAATTGTAATGTGCTAGGGTTGTTCTCTTTGCTAATAAATATGATGATGCTAGTTAGCTATTTGTTTCAACTGCTTGCTGGCGAATTTTCGACCAGTTTGAGCTTGTAGTTTTTATTTTAGAGCTAATTGAATAAATTGAGTCAAAGTAAAAATTCTGGCAAATCGTGCACGTTTTTGCGAGCTACTGTGAGCAGCTTGCTGAAGTGAAAGGGTTGAAAGGATACCTCCAAAAAAGAGATGTTCGTCCAGGAAACAACTGAGTTAAAACAATAAAAATAATATACAGCTTTAGTATAGTACATTCTGCACACAAGTAGGGTTGCTGAGGAAAATTTGAAAAATTTGAAAAATCGAAGAAAAAAAAAGAGAAAAATTGAAAAATCAAAAAAAAATTGAAAAATCAAAAAAAAAAAAAAAGAATGAGAAAAATTGAAAACTCGAAAAAAAAGAGAGAAACATTTACAGGTATTCAAGAGTGGAACAAGCTACCAACTCAAATAAAAACATCTAAATCATATGTTCAATTCAAGAAAGCAGTTAAAAATCATTTTTTATCATGATTGTAATTTAACTTATGGCAGCCTTTTCCAAATATGATTTTAGTAACCTATGTGCAATATTTTACCTTTGTGTTATATTTCTTGAATATTTTTATATAATGTATTGTTTGTTTTCACACAAAGGACCCCAATGGAAATAAGCCCTTTTTAGGGCTTTCTTGGGCTATCCTTGGCATTCTGTATTTTTTGTCTTCTATGTAATTTTAGACCTATGATAATGTAACTCTTATTTTTTATGTATTATTGTATATGTTACATGTAGTTTATATGCCAAACAAAACTGAACTGAACTGAACTGAGGTATAAATGAGTCATTGGGAAATTGCAAGTTAAAAACGAGGGCCTTTTATCAGGTTGACCCCGCTGTTTCATCATAACAGACTAACAGTGCTCCTTTGTCAGACTCTACACAGCTTTTGAATTTCAAAATTAAAAAAAAAATGTCCTGATTCCGGAGCTTAATACTAGCCCTTAAAAAATGAGAACAATTTACAGTACTGATAAAAACCAGTATTTTCAACCACCAACAATATTGGAATAGTAATAGAATACTGACCAAAACTAACCAAAACTGTTATTAAACAGTATTTTTGATCAACAATGCTTGAACATTGAAATAAATTTAACAAAACTGGTATTTACCACGTGTTTTTGACCAACAATACTGGAAAAGAAAGAAACTAGAACCGGACAATACTGGACAATATTTGGATATCCAATATTGTCCAAAGTTTGTATCTGAAGATGATATTTCTCATTGGGTAATTTTAATATTATTCTTATAGTGATTTATCTATTTATTTCTGTCCATCACACATTGCAGGTTAAAAACCAAACTTGAGGAAGGAAAAAAGCCCACCACGGTTAAGCAATACATGGTAGCTGTAATAAACTTTTTGGACTACCTAACATGTTACAGTAATCCGAGTCCGAATGTGTGCCGGCAGCTGCGAATAAGCAACATATCTGTGTGTGATACAAGAAAGCATGCACAGAACCTGTAGATGTAAAGGGTTGGGATCTAAACTTCTCAAAAGTTTGATTGAGGCGATAGAGAAGCATAAAGGTAGGTCAAGATCTAAGATCTAACCAAGGAGTTTTTATATAGGGGAACCAGTATTCTCCGCCATCTTGTGTCGCTCATGGAGGAGAGTTATTGTACCTCGGGATATATTTGGAATTGGGCTTGATATCCATGCACTCTTCACTTGGTGCATATACAGCGTGTGCATTTTGTTTCACGCTCAAACTGTGTCTGAATTTTAAGAAGCGAGCATTGCGACTTGTTATGATAAAAGTACGCCAATTTTCCCACTAATCCGTTGCAAAGACTAAGTGTGGCATGGGGAGCCGTAAAATGCAGGAGGTACAATAACTCACCCTCCATGAGCGACAATCGAAGGTGGCTGCCATTCCATAGGATTTACACGACGGTGAAATCAAAATGGCGGCGAGTACCAGTTTCCGTATAAAAATTCCTTGGATCCAACTCATTTTCCATTAAATGGTCTGTATTGCGCCGTTTGTTACCCTGCTGATGACTTCAACAGGGTTTTGTTTTTAACAAGTTTCTTTCTTCTTCTTTCTTCTTCATCTGGCAACACTTTGATTTTTTATATCTCTGGCATACAATGACCGATTTTAACCATTATTATGCTCTAAGAATCTATTCTTACATCCTATTATCACTATACACTAATGAACTTTTGAATCCAAGTTTTGAAACTCTTGAATCCAAGTTTTGCAAACTTTGGAATGTACTTTCACCTCTGTAACAATTCGTAAACTGCAGCACACTGGTACACTGGTTACATTGATTGTACTTGTGCAACCTTGGCAATGAGGCTATGCGTAGCTCTGCGCAGATTAATGATTTCAAAGGTAAAGGTGTCAAATTGTTTATTATGATGGAACAGTAATGAATTTAACGTTTTCGCAGCAAAAGTAGTCCAGTCAAATGCGGAAGAGCCAAAATTGCATTAGAGGACTTCAAAAGGGGTAAAAAACAGTGAGGGCACTCTTTGATGGCCGTAGCTCAAAATCTAATTTCATAAACCCCCAGCATTGAAACATATGTTAATATATTGCTTCTACATGTATTGCATTTATATTAAAGAACTGTTTCATAATGAACAACACCCGTCAATTTTGAAAACATTGTCACATGTCTATCCGCCAGTATCATCAGTAACGTACTGTTAGCCTGCGATCACATAGAAGTATATACAGTATACGATATTCGCTATATGCTCCCGGGGAAGGTTGAAATTGACAGTTAATTATCCCCATCACTAAGAATATGATTTACTCCTCTATTCGCGTATAGCAAATTCGTATACCGTATACTTCTATGTGATCGCAGCCTGAGAGAAAAATAGTTCTTAAACAAAAAAGTCAAAATAAAAAAGTACCATGGAGTTGATCATCCAACTCTAGCGGATTTAGTACATTGGTTTATATTATATGAACTTAAAGGGGCATTGGACAAGTTCAGCATCATCCCCAAACTTTTCCCCAAACATGTTGAGATTTTTGCATCATTTGAAGTATTAGTAGTAATAATGACAGCATGCAAAGTTTCATTGTTAAATCCAAACCTTATATATCAAAATATTCTCTTTTTTTTAATTATCGTTGTCGACAACGATAAATACTGCCCTCTATAGTTGAATTTCTAGAATTGGGCTTTTCAGGAGATATAATTGAAAATTGAAAATTTCTTTGAATTTTCTGCAATCTATGGTGTGAAAGGAATGCTTTACAAACAAATCTTTGGCTCTTTCTCACTGTATAGCATCAATAAATACATTTATTTAGAGAATAGCCTCATACCCAAAATCAACAAATTGAAAAGTAAAATTCAAATTTTTGACGGTTTTGATCAAAATTTTCCCGATATCAGGTGGTTGACTGCTATTTTCTAACACAAGAAGTGAAAATCATCCACAAACAAAATTTCAAAATTTTGTCTAATGCACTTTTAACTGAGCATTTTGTTTGATTTTCACTTTCAGTGAGTGAATTAATCTTATTCAAAATCAATTCTGTCCCCCCTGAAACTAATGTATAGTTCGACTTGTGTGCTATCCAATGTGTGTCTTTATGGAAGAGAAACGTGAATGCTATCTCATTCCTGAGGCTGTATCCAAAATGAGTTGCTGCTTTTTACAATAAGCTGAAATCACAATATACCACGTATCAACTCGTGTCCGAAATGCTGTTATCCAATTTGGGTAATCTTATCAAGATGCTTTGAAAATGTATGTGTGTTCATATGATGGGCTAACCTTGAGGGATATTTTCACATGGTGAGCAGACCTAGAATGACATGTAGATATTTGCATGAGCAAGTAGACTTTGATAAAAGTTTGTTGTTTCTTAATTTCTTTCCTTTTCTTTCCTTTCCTTTTCTTTCCTTTCCTTTTCTTTTTTCTATTTTCTTTTATTTCATTTTCCTTTTCTTTTTATGACCCTTGAGGTACCTTTCGATATGATGGGTCATACGTAAAGAGTTATATTTTCTATTTTCTTTTATTTTGTATCAAATAAATCAACTGATATTT
>JXSR01S028929.1:0-10877 GCA_000969725.1 Ophiothrix spiculata
GCACCCCCTTCATATATCGAAGGGTCAGATTATTGAATTACATACAGTTATAAAGATATGATGAAATCAATTATGGTACCATTTTTATACTTACGCCCTATATGACATTTGTTCCACCCTGTATATCCACTTTTTTGTGGTTTGTCGACGATCCTTAAAATCATAGCTTTACAATGATATATAATCTACTGGGACTTCAACACAGGAAAAGAATGCGTTAAAAAGAAAGGACATGCAAATTCCATTCTACATCGGTGTGTAACGCAGATTCGTCCTACCTCATAACACAACGCCATACATGTATTACGTGTGAACCGTCTTCAATAATTGGTGAATATTTGACTGCTCGAAAATATTGTTTGAAATCAATAGGTTTAAGGGAGGTCGGAGCCTCACGATTTCTGAAAATGTATTATGATCATAACTGGAAAACTAATGAAGTAAACTATAAAAGTATACATTTTTAGAAAGATTAGCATTAGATTCTTGATTTAAGAACTCGCTTTTTAGTAACTCACGAAAAACGAGTTATTTTGCCAAAATTTTTTGAACAAGCCTAGGAAAAATATTATTCGGCCAAAATGTTCAAAAATAGGTATAAGTCATCTATATCAATAGTTCTAGGGAATGTTTTCCCAATTTTCTATTTAATTCCCTAGTTTTCGGTCCGAATAGGCCAAAAATTCATTTTTTCAAAAAATCTTGAATTTTTGGCATTTTGTTGGCATTCTCTGGTCATTTTTGTGAAAACTGAAGAGTTAATCAAAAATTTGAGAAAATGTTCCCTAGAACTATCGATTTAGATGATTTTTACCTATTTTGGAAGATTTTTGCCAAATAATACTTTTACTAGGCTTGTTCAAAAAAAAATTGGCAAAATACTACAGTTTTGGTGAGTTTCTAAAAAGTGAGTTCTTAAAATTTGAATTTGATGCTATAAATGGATTCCTTGTAAAATTTCCTTTCTAAAAATGTATACATTTATGTAGTTTACTTTATTAGTTTTCAAGTTATGATAAAGACAATTTTTAGGGATTGTGAGGCTCCGACCTCCCTTAACAACATATCTTCTTTATTGTTCCTCGCTCACATAAAATAGTCCATTCATTTGGTAAACCCATGCTCCTTGAGTCCATACAGGGTTTCGCCAATGGTGTGTAAGGCCCTGTATCCATTGGCTGTACCCATATTCCGTGTGCACTTGTCTCATTTACTATTGTTTATAATTGTGCGGCGTAACATAGACAATAAACTTCGTTCTGCTAAGTGATCATATAAGTGGCCTATGTAGGGCAGATGATTCCTATGACCTGGCAGCACCAACAATCAACATGTTCATACTCGGTGAGCACCAGACAATAGGAATATCTGCCGTACACAGGCCACTGATGTGATCACCAAGCAGAACGAAGTTTATTGTCTGTGTTGCGCCGCACAATTATAAACAATAGTAAACGAGACAAGTGCACACGGAATATGGGTACAGCCAATGGATACAGGGCCTTAAATGTACTGTGTTTTAGGGGCTATGCACGGCATATCAGGCTCTTGCCATAGATACATACATAAACACAGCGTCCTTGTGACTGGGCAGGCTCTTGCCATAGATACATACATAAACACAGCGTCCTTGTGACTGGGCGTCCTAGCTACTATTCATTTGTGTAGAACGTACTTGTACATGTAAGATCAATAAATCATTGATTGCGGCTTATCCGTGTAGTTCAATTAGACCCGGACTCCTGGTTATGGGGGACACTCAGTCTCATTACACCTGATATAGCGTGTCAAAATCAGGTATTTTTGCCCTGGTTTTTGTATATATATATTTTTGATATCTCAAGTTATGCAAATGAACAGAGAGATAAAACATAATATATCAGTTCGGCGGAACTCACAATTCGGATACGTATCTGAATTTGGATACGCCGTTTAAAATTTCTGATACCCGTATCTGAATTTGGATTAAAAACAGCTGAAACGGGATATCAGCTGAAATAAATATTCAGCTTCGCCGCGCATCATACCGGTATGTATAAAAGTCAAGAACATTATCATCATTTGTCATCTAAATTCTAAGAAAGTATTGGCCAAATTAGTTTGCCTTCTGTGATAAGGAGCTATCAGGACATGCTTCGAAGCTGTCGTTTGTCGTGAGATTTACCGCTCTTTTGGCTAGATTCAGGCATTAGTAATATCGCAGCAGAGAAAGAGCCTCAAATAATGACCGGAGGACTCTTTTGTCTGCAAATTCTCTGTTAGACTGCACTCAATCACCAAAGGTCCAATAATGATTGAGATCTGAAATTCTGACTGATCAATCAGTATGTTGCATCCCTGGGGGGGGGGGGGGGGGTTCTCACAATGGGTTGATATACGGGTATGTGCCACGGTTTTGGTGTGTAATTTCGCCATTTTAGGTATATCGATGGGTGGGTTTTTGTCACAGACCTAATAAGCCCAAATGGAAAATTTTGTGGGTTTTTTTTAAATTGTCTTAAAAAGCGCCCAATTTGGCCCAAATTGGGTGTTTTTTGCGGTAAATGGTATGGTGAAGGGTTGCAAAATTGCCATTTTTTAGGTATAGAGAACGGTCCTTATCGCAAAGTCTGCGTGGCACACCCCCGTACAAAATTTTTTGAACCCCCCCCCCCGGGGTTGCATCGGCCAAACCCACCATTCGATTGCCAAACAACTCCTGCAGGCATTTTGCATACACATATAGGAGGTGTATCAAGTTTCATAGAGGCCAGGAAGAGCTTGACATAAACGAGTTTTATTTCACACTCTTCAGTCATTTTTATTTTAATGTTGAACAAAACCAAATGGCACTTAAAATGCCCACAAAAGTCTTTTCAGGGTCAGCAAATAGCAGGCCTGGCAAATAGTAACAGAAAGCCATTGTCACGTTCAATCTTTATGAGACACATGATCAAATATTCGCTTATTGGACAGAAATTATTTTATGCCAACTTTTTAAAATAAGCATATTATCTTTGAAACGCCTTTATTATTTATCCAATTTTTCACCATTCGAAAGGTAAATCCATGATATACTTAGAAACAAAAGTTATTGTCCGCGCGGCAAGCGCGGACTACTAGATGTTACATTTCGGCATTCACATGTAGTTTTTCAGGCATTAGGACGAGGATGATATATTCTGAATCAGCATCTTCTTTAATTTCACAATTTCGATATGTCATGCAACAATAAATATTAAGTGTGATTGAAATCAATAATACTGAAATGTAAACCATGCTTAATTTGTTTTATATCCTATTTTTCATGTGTAAAGGTTGCCGTTTTTCATATTTCCTCACGAACGAGCATTTGCTGTATCACGTGATCATAGATCAGAGTAAGGGCGCACAACAGTAAATAATCAATCCGCGATTCCTGTAATGGTTTGATTTCCGGTAAAAAACGCTGATTATTTGGACCTGTTTTATGCTGATTTGCGAGTATCTGGTGATTTCTGGTGACATTTTATGGTTCAAATGAAAGGTAGATGTGTTCTAAATAAAATGGATACGATAATATTACAATAATTATCACGGTAGGGCATATGAGATGTTAAAGACAATGAAGTCAAAGATGACTGACCAATCAACTGAGGTCAAATTGCAAAAATGCATGACATCCTACATTTCTTACTGGAATTCATTGGTCATTACCTAACTTGCAATTTGGTTACAATAATTATGAAAAACATCACTTCAGATTTTATGCATAATGAGGTCAAAGGTCACAGGGGTCAATAAGCAGGCAAAATCAGTATAATAGCAACTTGTCAATTTCATGATCGCCAAATCAAACAAGACCACTGCTTCAAGAACCATCTGGTTTTATTGGCAACCTATGGTTTTAAACCCCTCAAACACGGCATAAGCCAGGGGTTCTCAATTAAATTTGTTGGCGGACCATTAGTACGAACGCCAGTTCAAAAAATACATCTTGGAGGGCCAAATTAAGACCCTTTTCAATGCTTTTCCTATATACAGGGTGTCCCAATAAAAATGCATCACTTTTGTTTTTGATCATATCTCGGAACCCAATTAACAAAAATTAAAACTTTTTTCAGAATAATAATTGGTATAGTTTAGTCTTTCATCGGCTCAATCATCAGCAAAATCCGTCAAGCCGTTCTTGAGAAAACTAGAATTTTGTAAGGCGACTCAATTTTACCCCATTCCAATGGGGTTTACCACAGTAATTCATATTTGCAGCTATCATCGATATGACATAACATGACCACGTCACCACAGTAACTGGCCTATAAAACTCATTGTATTCATTGATAAACATCTTTTCAGTAAAACAACTAAAAAACAACAATCACAACAACAAAGTCAACAATAGTAACAACAGAAAATTTAGAATTTGAATAAACCTGATTGAAACTTGAAATCTTGTCTGATAACACTCGACTCCCTTCACCGTCAGGGATTTAGAACATCGCATTGGATATGTTGGACCAGGACAATGATATAGGTGCCTTGGAACTGATTGTGAACATGTGAAAGGTAGAGTTGCTTAAAATTTACTTTAAAACTATACCAAAATACGGTATCATGGACTAAGACATTCCACTTTCACGAGGAAGTGAATTACTGCTTTGCTATTTGGATTTGAATATGTTGACAATGTTATATTTTTAACACTTGTAGAGTGAGAGATAGTCATAAAGGTTTTCTTTTTAATCAAAAAAGCTTGAAACTTGAAAGATACAAAAGATTTCTGAATAGACTTTCCAGTGAAGGAATTCCTTCTGCCTTGGTTGAACTCTTTTTTTGTGTGTCTTTTTTAGCACTGCAAAACAGCAAGACCTACACATTGAATAACAGTGCCACTCTCAAAGCTAAAAAAGATATCAAAATCATGATTTAGTGTCTATGCCATATTTTGTTATCTTTTGTGGTATGTTTTGCAAGTTTAAAATAAATTGATCAATAGTAACCAAAGATGTGTTTTGGTACGCATGAGTTACTGTGGTAAACCCCATTGGAATGGAGTAAAATTGAGTCTTCTTACTAAATTCTTGTTTTCTCAAGAACGGCTCGACGGATTTTGCTCAAAATTTCACTGATGAAAGAAAGACTAAACTATAGTTAATATTATTCTGAAAAAAGTATTAATTTTTATTGCTTTGTTTCTGAGATATGATCAAAAACAAAAGTGATGCATTTTTATTAGGACACCCTGTATAGGCCTACTTCTGTATTCCAGAGGCGATCGAAGGGCCAAATAAAAGTAGTTCGCAGGCCAGATTTGGCCCGCGGGCCGCTATTTGAGAAGGCCTGACATAAGCATACCGGTGCAAGTAACAACTAGATGAACTTTTGAAGACCTCGAACCTTGGTCACGTCAAGAGTTGCCAGAGAGGGAGTTCCACCAGATAATTGTTCTTGGGAACAACTACTTCTTGTAGATTGCGCGGATTCACATTGGTGCATGGCACCAAGTATTTCTTGTTTGTTTAGTATTTATCTACTTTGTTAAATATGGTTCCCATTACACTTTTATAGACCACTTTCGTATGTCCCATAATGCATCTTGAAAGTACCGTAAACGCTCAGTTGACCATATCATTACCTTCTGTCATGCGCAGAACGTAGTAATATGGTTGTTCGCGCAGAAATGCACGTATTTGCGGTACTTTCAAGATGCATTATGGGACATACGAAACTGGTCTATTGACTCACTCGGTATTTGGTACTTTTTAGACGAAATAAAATTATGGGAAATGCTTAACAGTCTATTGCTTACATTTAATTGTTTATTATCTCACATGGCAATTGTAAAGTGTTGTTACCACAGCAAGTAGAGTCTCTCGACAGTCAAAATTCTGTATTTTCTTTTTCTCTTAAAGGTTACAGGGAAAGAAAATATAAATAGCTTCATATACATTCGTTATAACAAAACTGAGTGGAAAATACCAATGTAAAGTTTTAACAAACACAAAGCAGCAACCCCAGAAAATATTAAGTCGCCATTTTGAAAAATATTTGCATGATATGAGACTTGAAACTTGTAGGGCATATTAGAATTATCATTTCCCTTCTTTATTTGCAAAAAAACCTCGATGAAATTCTGTTATTTAGAAATTTTATAGCATAAAATTGTAAAGGTTGTTAAATGAACACTTTTTCTAAGAGTGTATAGGACCTTTCATGTCAGCATAATTTTACACTATGCTCCATACTCTGCATATTAAAACTTTCACAATTTTGAATTTCCTCCAAAATATATAAATTTTACATCATATGTTGTGCTTTTAATTAAGATTCTTTGCATCCAAATAATCTTTAAAAAGGTAAATAGTTTGATAGAATGAATCACTAGTGTTTCTTGGTACATGGTAAGTACACGAATAGTTATAATTGTGTAAAAAGAAACAAAGATTTTGCTGTAGTACAACCAAACATTTTTTGTTCATGCAAGGCAAATAATAATTTTATTTAATAAAGCTTACATCTTTAGTCGCTTTCCTTTCAACCGATTCTTCTAACACAAACGAAACTTTTCGATATTTATATGTCTATAGTTATACGTGTATCGTCTAGGTTTTTAAAGTAATTTTTTTCTGAATTATCACTATCGACTTGCTGTTTTTTAATCATCAATGTCAATGTCAGTGCAACAATCGCATTTCGGGTTACTCGGATGTGGACACGTGGGTAATTCCAGGGACTCAGCCAAATCAAAACACGATGCAGTACATCGAAGTTCACATTCTAGATCTGCAGACCATAGTTCAACAAACGTTTCTTCTGTTACAATTGGTTGTAAGGTACGAGACGGTCCAATATCTAGGTTGGGGATGATCAGGTACTGTGTTTCTAGCGCAAGGAGCGCTGGACATGGGCATAATACATCGCGGTAGGTTACCGTGCTCCATAAGTCATATTCCTCATTAGTATCTGCTGTGAATTCCGGGCTTGCTTTGAGTACGTCGTTGATTTTAATATGAAATGTTGTCGGGAATTGTCTAGAGGGTGTCTTCTCAAACCGACTGAGTCGTAATAGATTGGCTTTTATCGCTGAAACAAAGATTCAGATACGAACGAGTATAATATTAGCTTATATAATATTGGACTCTTTTAAAAATGAATGAAACATACCTTTATCATATTTTTCTAAAGACAAAAAATAATCCAAGTTCAGAAAGAAAATAAATTACTTGGATAGAAACAGTCCGCTTAAACCAGGTCTTATTGTTTTGTGCATTCGGACTAACCTTAAACCAGGTTTGTATTGTTTTGTGCATTCGGACTAACGTCTGCAAGAAAGTTTGTCACTTCATGTTATTCACTTTGTTAGGCAATTCAGTTTCTGATTTGTTGTGAAAGGTACCTTCAATAGTAGGTACCCTTATAGTATATGTGTACCGCCGCGGCAAAAGGGTCCAGTTGTCGGCTCGTACATGTTGCTCCTTGTAGCACATCTAATGTATGGTATTTGTATACATCAGATATGCTACAATGAGCAACATGTAGGAGTCGACAACTGGACCCTTTTGCCGCGGCGGTACACATATTTTAATGACATGACACTTCATCATAATTTTTTGGGTGATTCCATACACCCTGAGAAGTGAATGAGATTGCATTCATACAACCAATCGAACTGAGAATGGGAAGATATGGACACTACTTTAAATTGGGCCGATTTGACACTTTTGTTTCTTTTAGTTGTAGTCAGTCGTAGAAAGTCGGCATATACGATATACTATATTTGTTCGTATATGGATCAGAATGATCCAGAGAGAGAATGATCATTGATAAAATGAAACCAAAATGAAGATAAAAATAAATCTGATATCATACCGTATTCCGCCGAATAGCATGCATTGCATAGACTGGCTGGTTTAGGGCAGGCTTTGCAGCGATCTGGAAAAAGAGCAAGTCAGGTTGATCATCAAGAACATTTCTGAAACATATAGGCCGCGAGTATAGGCACTGGCTAGGCTCTGTAGCATAGTAGCATTTTAAAAATCAAGTTACTGTATATTTGGTTCCCACGCCCATCTTGCGATGTTAAAACTCTGTCGGAATAGTGCCAACGTTTGGTTCATTTGGGTTCAAGAGTAATAAAAAACACAATAGCTGTTATTAACCCATACGTGTGGTAAAAATTCTCACATTCCATTTTACTCATCTGGGCAAGTAAATCAGAAGACATTCGTTGTATGGACAGAAGTTACTGGGAGCTTACGATTCTGCTGCGGATGGTGTGAGCAACGGATTAAAGTTCAAGATTAAGTGAAGTGAAATTCCAGTCAGTTGGTTATTGTGTGTTTAAGGTGTTTGGTCCATGGGAGATCCGCTCGAGCAATTTTTGTATAAATCGGCATGAGTGATATTTTATCGATGTAGAACCGATTTTTAAAATAAAAATTGGGGGGTACGAGACTCGTTTTTGCATGAGAGTCTGTTTAAAAACACCATTTTTTGAGGTTTTTGGGGACAAATTAGTACAGCGGTCTATGGGAAATGTGGCAAAAGTGAAATTATTTAGTGTTGATTCAAAAAATCTGCTCGATTAATTTTGTTAATTTTTTTATAAAAGTTGCGCACAAGTATGTTCTTTCAAATAAAAAATTAAAAATTGGGGGTCACGGACCTAATTTACCAGAAAAATACGAAAATATGGCCATTTTTAGCTTCAAAACACTACTCAGAGAATATGTGCATGCGTATTGCGGGACTTACCAACTCGGAAACTGGTGCGTACTGGTACGCGTGAACGGCGCGTGGACCAAACACCATGATTCAGTTCTTTAGACCCCCCCTTTTTGAGGGAAAAATACATAGTTTTTGCTAAAAGTGCTAATACTGACCATAAAATAAGAAAATTTTTGGCCAAAATTTCAGTTCACTACATACACTCCCAAATATCAGTTTCAAAGGTTTATTTTTTACAAAAATCAGTTCACTTGACACCAATTTCGGCGCTTCGCGCCTGACATAACTACAATTTTCAAAGATAAGTGCTCCCGGGGTGGGGGTGCGGGGTGCGGGGTGCGGGATGGGGGGGGGGGGTATTGATATAATCTATTGTAAGTGGTACTTAAATATGCACCCTGCATGAGTGTGGAATGCTAACGGTACATTTGTTCATGTTATGAGCTATTCGTTATCTTGTTTCAGTTGGCTTGATTATCCTGCCGTTGCCAGAACGATTCGTCGGGAAATCTAAAGCTCCACTAATTTCAACTTAGGCGTAATTGCAATCTGTGCATGTGTCATCTTACTCACCTGGGCAGGTCAGAAGACATTCATCGTATGACCGGAAGTTATTTTCATTCCCCTGACAGCCACCATAGGTGAATTCCTTGCACGTATGACTGGCGCTATTCGAAGAGGAGAAGTCCCAAGCCCATCTGGCCTTTTCTTTGCTACAGGGACCCGGGTCGCTTGATACATAGCAGAAATTGGCTAACAAAACAAATTATTTATAATTAACAGTCGGTGTCATCTTTTTAAATTGTACATATCACATTTACGTCTCGGACCAGTACAGTAAACAAAATAAAAAATGAATCCGGCCCTTTTATCGTGCACGGTAAAAACAGCTTGTCTCAAAAAAAAAGATACAATCGGAAAAAGTCTTGTTTCAAACATAAAATATCATCATAAGTAAGTCGTGTTGGTATCAATAACGAAAAAACAAAGCTTTTTAATACTGTTTGTTTCATGTCAATCCGGAGATAACTCCAGATTACTACGGAACCCAAAATTCAGGTTTTTTTTCACTTTCTAGTTAAGAGAGAATGGTAAAGAGATTAATTAAGCTAAACATTATTCTCACTTGACAGTCAGATTTTCCATTATGTAGTTCTATGGATGCCATTGTAGATTTAGCCGCGAATTCGGCTAAGTGAGGCTCTATTGATGTTAGGAAGAGGGTTTCAATGAGCGCGATGAGATTTAATTTTAAAAACAAGTCTTTTTCAATTGTACCACTTTTTTGAGATAAGCTGTACACATTGTTTTTCGAGATACATTTATTTTTAACCCTAACTGCACTGGCGTGGGCACTGCTTTAAATTTAACTTATTTCCTATTTTTGTTTAGCTATATGTGGACCGCCGCGGCAAAAGGGTACAGTTGTCGGCTCGTACATGTTGCTCCTTGTAGCATATCTGATGTATGCTATTTGTATGCATCAGATATGCTACAATGAGCAACATGTAGGAGCCGACAACTGTACCCTTTTGCCGCGGCGGGACACATATGAGCTTAGCTATTTTTACATTTTAAGACATTGAATTTACATTTACTGACGTGTTTCTCATAGAGTAATAATATGGCAATCATAATACATATTTTGAAAATTAAAAATGTCTTCGAAGGTCAAAGGTCAACCATAATAAATTTGCATAAATCAGTGAAAATATGGCATTTTAGGACTATAATTATTTCAATAAACAAAGAATAAAATAAGTTTAAAATCATCAGAAAATACCATATACATATCTAACAACACTAAAAGTGCTTTTTACATGGATTGATTTGCTATTATAGAAGTGGCGTGGTGTTTTTTCATGATTGACCAAAAATTACCGAAAAAGTGGTAAAAGTTGCCGAATTTTGCGACCTTCATATGAAAAAAACAAGCAAAAAATACAATTTAGCAAATTGGTCTGAAACAGTATTACTAACAGCGCGAATAATACTTACTTTCACTGCAAACGGTATCGCAGTCTTCGCGCGTTGGAAAACCCGTTCCCTCAGCCATACATAGTCCTTCTGATGTATCTGTACATTTCTGTAACACTGTGCTAAAATAATACAGATTGCGGGGATCGCAGTCACTGGAGTTGAACGATGTTATCGGATGAGACGAGCACAGACCACCTGAAATTTAATAAAAA
>JXSR01S028933.1:6068-21772 GCA_000969725.1 Ophiothrix spiculata
AGATAAGTTACCTATACTAGTATGAATCTTTGATGATTCTAGGTCGATTAATATAAAAAATGAGGTTTTTGAACGTTTTTAATTGTGCGGAAATAAATTAGAGCGAGATTGTACAGCGTCGGGGCCAGGAATCAAAACTCAGAACACCCCCTTGACTCATTGGTGCAAAGCGATAGAAGTACCACTTTGCTATAATTTGATCAACACCAAATAGGCGGGAATTGATACAGATAAGCGCATGCGTAGCTGGACACAGCACATCTGCTGGTTATCAACGGCGCGTGTGTAGCAGGTATTATGTTTACTTGCGGATGAAGAAAAGCCTCATAATTCCCGCCTATTTAGTGTTGATCAAAGTATGACTCGGTTTTAACTTTGTCTGTTTCCTTTCCAGGATGCCTACAGTGAAGCAGTGGGATATTTTGGTGAGAATCCCAAGACATATCCACCCAACACATTCTTCTCACTCTTCCAGAGATTTAGCAATGCATACAAGGTAAGCAGGATGAAATGGTCACTGAAGATGGCAGAAGATAGGGGAGCAAAAGCTCAACTCTACTATATAGGTACCTCAGGGTGACAGAATAAATCTGTTAGGCCAAAGTTAATAAAATTTCATGTTTCTTGTATTGGTTTTTGAAATAAGGATAAGGGCCTTTATTGTTTTGTTGGTACGGTACACTAAATAACCTCATTTTGTATTACTAGCGAGTAAATTAATATTAAGAAAAAAACCATTTTATTGTTTAGAGTGTGAGACCCCTGCAATTTACAATTTGGTCCAAATGTTTGCCAAAATGTTAAGCAATATTGCTTTTGCAATTCCATTTTTGTTCAGAACCACCTGTTGAGGCTAACTGTATTGTGTGTAAAGGTGGTTACAGAGTACCTGTCGTTGCGGCAGATGACCAAGCATTTGCAATTTTGAGTTGTCGTAATGTAGAACGACACATTTTCTTATTGCCGCGGTAGTCTGTCGCAAGAAAAGTTGAATTTATTCCACTCAAAAATATTTTTACTTTGTTTTCACAGAAAGCTGAAATAGAAAATGAACAAATGAAAAAGATGGAGGTATGTATATTATAAGTACTGAAATGTTTGGAGCTAATCTATCACAAGAGAATTACACAACCAAAATCCTCAATATGTCACTGCAGTGTGTCACTGCAGTGACATATTGAGGAATTTGGTTGTGTAATTCTCTTGTGATAGATTAGCTCAATATGTCACTGCAGTGTGTCACTGGTGTTACTGCATAGTGCCAATGTAGCTTTGCTACTAGATGCGAAATAATTGGCTTAAATACACAAATTTGTGTCATTTTATTGTTATAAGTGCACTTTTTGAATACAATTCCTGAAAAAGGTTATTGGAATGTAGTGTAATTGAGTAGTCTACTACACCTTAATCTATATTTGCAAATTTGAATTGGATATTTGAATCTTAAACAGGCAAGGCAAAATACTGGTCTTCATCTTTTTTTTTTCACACACAACTCCACTTTGAAGTATGATTATGGCTAAGACCAATACAACCATATCACTAATTGTGTGAAAATTAATTTGTTTCAAGTGTCACACACAAAATATGCATGGTACTTCTTTGGTGATTGTGTGACTTTCTTGCAACACATATTTAAGCGCAGTGCGTCTTGCAGTTAGCAGTTTGCATGAAGGTTTACTCTCACCATGTGATTACTGTATAATCAGATATAGGCTAAACAAACATTTATTGGACAGTGAAAACATAATTCCAGAATGCAGGGCCCAACTGTTTGTCAGTGCAACCCCTACTCTGGATTTTTGTTTACATTGTCCGATAAACTTTTGATTTGCCTATAGGTTGAGTGGGAAACAATGGGGGAATTTCATTTCATTTAATGTTTATTCGGCAGATGACAAATAAACAACAAATAGAACAGTAAATACACATAGAATATCATTTATACAAAACTATACAACTTAAACACCAAACTGCCAAGTGCCAGGATAACCCATAAAGTCAGTTGTAATCATGACATGTGATTATGACAAATTGTGATCAGTTTTTACCTGTGGTATTCAGCAGCCTGAGCCATCAGTAGCGCTAAGATCTAGGCTAACAGCGTAGCATGAGAAATCTTTATCTTACAATTACATCCCTTTTGTTCATGTTGTTTGTAATTCATCTACTGACAAGATACATTACTGAGAATGAAAAATGTCCTTGTGCTTTCAGACCCAATCACTGGCAGACCATCTAAAAGTAGCCCTAGTTATGACTCATATTTTTTTTTATATTTTGACCATTAGTTCAACTATGTTAGTTAAAAAACATCAGTGGCACAATTTCAAAACCCAACCACAGATGTCTGGTCCAGTGAACTGAGTTAAATTGCTTATATCATGTGGAATTGTGTCAAAACCTTTAGAAAAATAAAGGTTGTAAAAAGGAATTCTTCATGTCTGTTCTCAAAATGGATGCCTTTGCTATGGACAAAATAGCTTTGATCGTTACGATTTTTAATCTTTTTTTTTTTATCTGTTCATAGGACGAGACCTCTGTCCTTGGGTTTTGAAATTGTGCCAGTGATATTTTTGAACTAACATAGTTGAACTAATGGTCAAAATATAAAAAAATATGAGTTAGGAGTCAGGAGACTGGATTTCTAACCGGAAAAAAAAAAAAAATTACAGGCCAAACATTCATTTATTGGACAATGTACACAAAAACCCAGAGTACAGGGCCCCAGTGATAAATGCAACCCCTGCATGGATTTTTGTTTAAATTGTCCAATAAATATTTATTTTGCCTATGGGTTATTCCATTTGAGTTCTTTATCTTGTGGAAGATCGTGGACAAGATGAAACATTCCAGATGAATAAACTGCACATTTATAAATTTAAGTAGAATTACAATGTCAGATTCCTGTTGGAATTGCTGTGATTGTTTAAAATTCTGGAAATTTTAACAAAAATGTATTGCTGTTCTTCCTAAGGATGTGTGAATTAAGATTAGGAATGACTGATTCAAAGATGCAATTTTGGTTGAAATTCTAAAGTTTGTCAACAATACTCTTCTAATTGTATGGATTTTGAAAAAAAAAATGCTGATTTTGGTTGGAATTCCATGATCTTCCACATGGATTGAAGGAAAAGAAGATCAGGACTTTCCCATCATGCCTTGCTTCCAATGGGATTTTTTGTATGAGTTTCAATTAGAGCAGTCGCGGATCCAGAGGGGGAGCGGAAGGGGCGGGCGCCCCCCGTAAAATTGAAAACTTCATGCAAAATCAGCCTAATTTGGGTCAATTCTTTGTTATAAAAGCTGAAAAACAGACTCTCCGCCCCCCGTAAAATTCAGATCCTAGATCGGTGGCTGAAGAGGGTATAGTGATGCAATATAGCACAATCAGCAGACTTACCCCAAATTTGTTTTAGATATCTTTCATTACAACCCGTAAAAAAGTTGCATTGGAAGCCAGGATTGATGGGAAGGTCCCGATATCGTTTTTTGGTATTACCACATTAACAGTTTTGAAATGAAACACCGTATTACCACATTAACAGTGTCTTTAACATTTCCACATGCATGTACTTTAATCATAACTCTTAAAACTGACAGAGCATTACACAATAAATCTGTATTTTCCCCTCTTCCTTATTACTATGAATGGAGGTCCCAGATCAACAACTAATTTTACAACTTATATTGAATGGTAGGTGGTTAATTAATCTATCGCCGACCCTCCCCCAGCTTTGTCCTTCTTTGCTTATATGGCTATGGCTTTGCAATCTAATATCCCTTCCAGATTTGAATACTTTCGAATTATTGTGGTTCCCTATGATTCCTTCATTTTCATCCTTTGATTGTTATGGTTAAGGTTTACCTTTTAGAATTCTTGAATGAGCTTTATGGAATAAAAAATCTATGCTTGAAATTGCTTGAAGTTACAGATTCATTTAGTTGTGTATATCAATGTCTGGTGTTTTTACAAAATATGATATTGTTTATGTGCCATAGTTTGTTGTTGTATATTTTTACAAAATTAAAAGCAGTTTGCATTTGTTTTATTTTAGCTTGCGTGCAGTGTGTGTCTGGTCCGGGTTCTTTAATTCTAAATTTCTTTTTAATGAATTTGTTTTCATCAGATCCATGTCAAAAGAAACGTTCTGCCTTTTCTTTTTCTTTTTCTTTTACTTGTATGCCAAATTAAATTTCTTCTTATGTGTTATTCTGTAAGGGGCCGCTTCAAAACTTACCCAGCTGTTGCCTGTCGGTTCTGGCCAGTCCAACCGGAATAAACAATAACCAACCTGCCAGAACCAGCAGACAACCGCCGGTTGAGTTTTGAAACTTCCCCTAACTATACAAGTTTGTGTGTTCTTTTAGAATCCCCTGCCATTTTTACCCTAACCCTAATCCTAACCCTTACCTTAACCCTAATCCTTAACCTAATCCTAACCATTACCTTAACCCTGACTCTAATCTTTAACCTAACCCTCATCTTAATCCTAAACCTAATCCTAATCCAATCCTAACCCTATTGTAATGGTAGGATATTCTAAAATTTACCACAAGTGTCAAATTTCACTTTCTGACATTTCTCCCTGCTTTTATTTTGTTTGATATGTTAAATGCCTTGCTTTGTAAATACAATAAGTCTTCTTTGTCAGACACCCATCAAATAATTGTAAAATAGTGTACATATGCCAATTGTCTTTTTAGTTGAAATGCTACGGACTTCAAAATAATATAACTGTAGTACAGCATTTTGCCCATCCCCTAATAAATTGTGTATATTGCATCACCCTGTAATTAAATGTTGTCATTCCTTTATGAATGAATAGACCAATGACTGCAGAATGTACTCATTTTATTGCATGCTATAATATTATTTCTATATCGACACATGTGATACATGGGTATTTTGCTACTGTCAAAGAAAAAAAGCTGAAATGTATTACAAGTTGTTTATGCACTATCCAGGTCGTATTTTGATGTCTTCAACTCTTTTGATCTATAGCAATGATGCAAAGGAATTCAACATCTTGATGAAGGGGATCTTTTGGAACACTTCAAAACTCAAACAGCAATAGGAAGAAGCGGACCTACGTCATACGCAGCGGTTACGCAGCACAGTGGTCTAAAAAAGCTCACGTTGCACTTCGAGCGTGGTGAAAACAATCAATACTTCAGCTAGGCATTCCTTCATTTTCTTTATTTTTTAGCGAGAAGGTAATTTGTGAAATGATGATGTGTTTGTCATCTTGTAGTGGTTTGAATTCTACACATCTCACATGATTTTGGAATCGAAATATTTTGAAAATTTGCTAGAATCAATCAAAATTTCAGAGAGCCGGCATTTTCTCCATTGAGTTGAATGGGGAGTCGGCAATTGTTTTCACCATTGTATATCGGGCAAAAGTCCCGGATGTAAGCAAGATGCCCGGATGTCCGCGTTTGCCTATTGACGGTCGGTTATTATTGTTCTAAATAGTGGCAAAAGCTTTGATCTGTCTGTTTCAAGTGGTTGACTGCTGGTTTGAATTTGAAGTGACCCTTTCTAAAATCATCAATTTATTTAGGTTGTTACATGACCACACCATTTTCGTCTTCATCTAATGAGCCCTTATTTGGTGAAACTCAAAAGTAACAGATTTGTACTTCCATAAAGTCTTTAAAAAATCTTAACTGCATTTATTTTATACTAATTTTTCTCATTTTGTGCTTGTTATTTCTACAGCAAGCAGCCAAGGAGACGGCTGCGAATATTGAAGCTGCAAAGAAATCCCGTAAACACGAAGAGAAGAGGAAGGCCTCACAGGGCCAGGTAGGACACCCTCTACTTACTATAACTTGAGAGTCAGGCGGTATAGGACACGATTAATAGAAGCCACTAAATTTAGGGACGATGGATTTCTAAAATGCAAATTTAGGATACGTTTTAAGTGTATTTGTATTGGGTCACGTATTGAAGAAAATATTACAAAAATTGTATTTTTAAAAGCCTTTCGTCAAAAAATTGCAAAAGTTTTCTTATAGTAATGAACATAGTTATGTTATTCCAAATCCGCTGGGGTTCTCACGTGAACCCCACTTTTTATAGATTTTATCATATTTTTTTTAACCGATTTGGAATATAATTTTAGTGACCATCCCGGAAGTTGTATTTTTCCACGAATTATCCAACGGCTTAGCCAGATGCGTTATAGGACATGACGCAGCCGGGGATTGGCTACGATACCGTACGGCAACCAGTAATAGTGGCTACGGCCACCACCACCTGTTGAGAATATATTTAAGATGTGTACCATTGAATTGGATTTCACCCCAGCGAAACCTCATTAAAATGATGGTGGATGGGTGGGAGGGTTCAAATTATATGTTGACAAGACTTGGAGCTGAGATTTCAATTTATTTTTATGTGGAAATAAGATGGAATTCCATAAGGTCTAAAGCTCAGATTCCATTGAGCAAATTTAGGGTGCTCAGGAAAATTGAGTGGAATGTCACGAATGAGAAATTTGAATAAACACCCTCTAAAGTAAAAAATGGTGAAAAGGTCAAATTTTGTTTTAATACAGAAAACAATTTAATGCTACTTTCATACTCCTGTAGTTTTTTTTTTGCTGTGTAACGTAAATTTTTTGCTAAAACTTGCCGCTTCGGGTTGTCGTAGCAGCAAAGCTACACGTCTCTTAGATAATGGATATCAGCAAAATTTTGTTGCATGGCAAGATTTTTTTGAGTTGAAATGAATTCAACTTTCAGAGCGATATGAAGCAAAACTGCAAAGGGACAAAACTGCAAAGCTACAAAAGTGTGAAACGAAGCAGACGATGGAGCTACAAAGCTGCAAAGTGACAATAAGTATGAAAGCAGCATTATTCTAAAAATTCAATACTGTAAACAGAGACTATGATGTCAAAGGGTGATATATCTATTATCAAATAATTAAATAAAGCTATATGGCCTAAAGCTGAAATTATAGCTAAGAGCACTTGTACTAATGCTGTGTATTTTTGATCTGTAGGATGCTATTGTAGCCGAGCTTAAGTATCGCAATAAAGACAAGAGACCAAAAAAGGAAGCATCCGATGGGGCAATAGAAAACATCATCTCAGGTAAGACATCAAGGGTGCAGAATTCTACTCCCTCTCTCCCTTACTTATCTCCTCATGACAGCTCCTATAGACACAAAAATCAAAGGAATATGCAGGAATATGAAATATAAACAACATTGCAGACATCTCCCAACTTTCCACATAAAAATATCATAAAGGCTGCACCTTCCCTTCCACTTCCAGGCAATACTCCTAAATATCTGTATCGCTTGGCATCCCTGTCACCTCTCTTAAGGGAGGTCAGAGCCTCACAATCCCTAAAAATTGTTTTTATCATAACTTGAAAACTAATAAAGTAAACTACATAAATGTATACATTTTTAGAAAGGAAATTTTACAAGGAATGCATTTCTAGCATCAAATTCAAATTTTAAGAACTCGCTTTTTAGAAACTCACCAAAAACGAGTTATTTTGTCAAAAATTTTTGAACAAACCTAGAAAAAGTATTATTTGGCAAAAATCTTCCAAAATAGGTAAAAATCATCTTAATCGATAGTTCTAGGGAATTTTTTCTCAAATTTTTGTTTAACCTCTTAGTTTCTACAAAATTGGCCAAAAAATGCCCAAAAATCGTGATTTTTTGAAAAAAATGAATTTTTGGCCTATTCGGTCCAAAATTTTCAAAATTAGGGGATTAAACAAAAAATTGAGAAAACGTTCCCTAGAACCATCGTTATAGATGACTTAATACCTATTTTTTAACATTTTGGCCAAATAATATTACAGGCTTGTTCAAAAAATTTTTGGCAAAATAACTCGTTTTTGGTGAGTTACGAAAAAGGGAGTTCTTAAATTCAGAATCTGATACTATAAATAGATTCCTTGTAAAATTCCCTTTCTAAAAATGTATACTTTTATATAGTTTACTTCATTAGTTTTCAAGTTATGATCAAAATAAATTTTCAGAAATCGTGAGGCTCCGACCTCCCTTAACAGAATTTCATGTCAGGGAATACCACCAAGAGAATCTATGCTGGTTTTAGAGACAACTTAAAGGTGCAATTCATGATCCACTTTTCATCCTAAAGGTCACCTCTATCTAGATTGAGTTTTTCATCTGGTGAAAACCCTTGACTGGTATATGTTACAATCCCCAAATCATTCTTTCAAATGTGCTTGTATTTTTAAGAAAAGTGAGAAAATGTGTTATTTTTTTCATTATTGTTGGGGCCAGGCAGTAATAGCAACACAGTAGCCTATGGAGATTTTTAAAATGCTGAAAAAGCTTGTAACTTGAAAACGAATGGTCGAAATCAAGTGAAATTTTATGAATATGTTTATTTTGTGCTCTTCTTTTTATTAAGCTAGAAAATAGGTGAGGTTTTCATCACTTCAGGATCATGAATTGCACCTTTAAGTTGAGCTCAACTTTGTCACTTACTCCCAACCTCCTCCTGCACTTAAAACCATCAATATCATGTGCTCTTGAAAAGGATGCCAAACGCCTCAATGAAGTGAATGGTGAAATGATTCTGATGACCCACCTGCAGTAATTTTTGAGCAGTTAGGAAAATTGCAATACAATACCCATTATTATTATAGTAGTAGTATTATCAGCTATATAAAAAACAACAGTGATAACACATGATTTACATATAGGTGGTAGTTTTAAGCAAATCTGAGTCGCCAATACAAATTAGCCGTAGAATCTTTTTATTTGTTACATGTATATGGTTGTAGCTACTCTAGACCGCAGCAGGCAGACCCACTCGATACTAATTGTCATGTGAGTGCAAGAAAGTCGTATCTGCTATAAAGCTGCCATTTTTCATTTGGATTGCATACTGTATAACCTCCAATCTTGGGTCAGTGACTATTGAAATAGTTCTTCAGGTGACGGGTGTCACCTGAAGTGACGGTGTCACCTGAAGAACCATTTTCCTGAAATAAATCAGGGAAACTTAAGGGAATTTTCACATTCTTGTGATAAGGTGTTAAATAAATTAAACTTCGGGCAGCTATTGCAGATACGACTTTCTTGCACTCGCATGACAAGTCTTGTAACTTCATTCCAGCACTCAAGTTAAGTTTTGGTCTAAACACCCAGCACTCCAGTATCAAAAAAAATGACAAAACCAATTAAAAATCTACATAAAAAAAGATTATTTGTCACAAAATTCACCCAGTATGAAAATGTGCCTAGCCTAGCCAGAACCCTTGATTAAGTAGTTGCTTGTTATATGTTTAGTTATTATGTTAAGCATTTGCACAATAAATTTGCATGGTTCCTTTTTATGACACACAGGTAAAATAAACTGCTGAGGACCACTCTAATAATCTGCTGTGGCTATCCAATGACAAATACAAAGAGATAATGTCAGTGTCATTTTATGATTATTGATGCAGCAAAAAAAAAAAAAAACACTCAAAAAATTTGCCACAAGACATTGCATGAAGAAAAAAAAACACTTAGCACAGCTTTTTGATTAAAACTCTAAAGATTTTCTTGAATTGAGCCAAATTTTCAGCCAAACTTATAATTTTCAGTGCCAAGTTTTGACACAATTTTGTTGTCATTACTAGGTCTTAGTGTTGTGGTTTCCTTAGAGTTTGACCAAATCAACCTCTTTTTGTGTCTTTCAGCAATTTTATACCAACTTAAGATCATTAGTACTCAGTCCTTTTCCATACCTCAGTAATGTTGTGATACCAGTGTTATTGGATTAGGCCCCTTACTAACCATACAAACCATCACATTCCACAATGTTAAGAAAATACATTAAGTCCAAATACGTCATAGACCGGAGTTAGTAATTATAGGTTAATAAATGCACATTTCATACGCGAGTGAAATGAGACAAAATCAATGCACGCGCGGTCAATTTTGATGCGTCCAATTCACGAGGCCCGTAGGGGCCGAGTGCATTGGACTGCAATCAAAATTTACCGCAAGTGCATTGATTTTGTCTCATTTTACGAGCATTATGGAATGCAAATTTATTGATCTAATTCATACACGACAGAAAAATAATATTGCATCTTTTTACGAAAAGAAATAAGGCCTTTAATATGACCATCAAATTCCAAAACTTGTCTAAACTAAATAAATAATCACCCGACAAAAACAATGAAACATTCATACGCACTAAACGCCCACCACGCACACCGAAACGCAACAGGCGCAGTGCATTGTGAAAATCTACTGCACTCCGCGCACTTTCTATTCTTGCGTTCTGATTGGCTAGGTGACACGGGCAGCACACGCGGAGTCTATGAATGATCACTAATGTGGTTGGTGGCTTGACATAGCTATAATTGGGATGGGGTGCGAGGGGTCCCGGGTTTGAATCCAGGTGGAAACCTGTCGTTTTTAACTTTAAAAGGAAGAAGTGTTCAGTACGTTTAGGGTTAATGGACAGAACCTCATTTTGTTTTTGATAACTTCAGTATTTTCAGTCTTCTATATTTTTCACACTATGCAACTCTTATATATCATATATCCACAAGATTGCTCACAATTAATAAGTTTTCTAACATTGTATTGCCTGACATTTATGTCGGTAGATTTTAAGCGTTGTCTGTTAACACATGGCTATGTCACTATTTTAACTGTTTAAATTCAATTCAATATGACTATTGTGATTTTTTTGTTACTATAATATTACTTATTTCTCATAATGGTATACTTGAGCTGGTTTTTGTGGCGTGGTTGTGCAGGGTATGACAGGTACACAGAATGATTGTTTGGTGGGGAATTGTTGAGAAATCTTTTGGGTTTTTTTCAACAATTTAATCTACTTCTTGTCTAAACAATATAAAAGTATACAAAGGAGATTTTTATGCTGATATGATTATGTCAGGTTTATATCAAATGTGTGATTTTGTACCAAAAACATGTCTATTTTCCCTCAATGTTTCGAAAGCATGTCTGAAATTTTCTTGGATAAAATATTAAACTTTTTCTACTCCTTGTAATCTAGAAACCAACACTTAGGAGGTTTGCTCAGATTTGTGGCGTTTCTCTATTTGTTTTTAATTATTAGCACAAATAGGTCAAAAATAATATATTTTTTCCTGCAAAGTCTTTATTTTGACAGTTGTTAGCAGTAGCAGCCTTATCCCAGCCTTCAATCATTCTTTTATTTAACAACCTTACCAATAAGTGTTTTAGTCAACCGTTCTCCCAATGTGCTTGCCTCCCTCTTGCAGACCTGCTGACTAACACGTTCCTTTTCCGCCGCTGAGTATGAGTCCTTTTGATTTTGTCACTTTATTTTGCTTTATATACACAGGGGAAATTTACCATGGATTAAACAAGGGCTTGAACCTGGGACCTCTGTATTAAGAACCCTGCGCTCTAACCTCTCAGCTATGTTCCTTTTTGTGGGAGTAGTTGTACTCTATAAACCTTGAAATATACAGTTAGCAATCATACTCTGTATCCATAGCTCCATAGCATATCCATTACATTCTACAATATTGTGAACTGGTGTGTTTGTGTTGTGTAAGAGACTAACAAAGATTGATTAAGACCAAATTGCTTTCGGTTAATATATTTTGTGCATTAATCTTTCATGATTCTGGTATTTTTGACTAATTTAATTGCTACCACATGGACAAACCTTTGAGCTTGTTTATTTGAAAAATTCAGCAAGATTTGGTACGTTGTTTGATTTGAAAATATGCACTAATCTATTTCCCCGTATGGGTCATATTAGTTTATGTGTGTTAATTGACTGCTTATTTTATACTTCAAGGTTTATAGAGTATATAGTTTCAAACAGAGTGTCAAATTAAGAAATGAAGAAAGGTCTTTTTAAGATTAACACTTGATACTCTTGTATGTGTGGACTGCTTTCAGTGTATTCTGTCCATTTGCAAAACGGAGTCCAAATGTGATGAAAAGTTTTATGCTGCGGTAGTATTGTATCCTCCCCAGCTGAGCTTAACTTTTGGATTGGATTGTAGCGCAAAAGTTGTCACTTGCAAGTGGGATTTAGTCCCAACTGATGTGATCTTCGACAAAATTGAGTCAAATATTGATCCCCCACAAGTATTTAGACCGTGCAAATACTAATACATGTTACCGTTTTGCCAAAGTTGCATTGAGTAGAAATTTAGAGTGGTCCAAAGTGATAAATTTTCCCTGTGTATTTTACAAACAGCCAGTGTGTTTTCACAACTTCAGCACCATAGTATTTTGTTTTTCGCACAGTAGTTATCAGTTGCAAACATTTTAAGTTAAAAAGAGAATTTCATTAGTTTATGCGTTTCATCCACAACAACTCATCTTTTACAAATCACATCTTTTTAAAAGTGCAGTTGTAGAAATACTTTTGTGTAAGTCTTCTGTAGAATTATTTTTTGTTTCAAAAAATCAGTTGCTCGATGAGGCAGAGTTATTGTACTTCCAGCATTTTACAGCTGGCACATGCCACACTTTATGGAAAAAATTGGCATACCTAGGTCAGAGCAAGACAAAATAAACACTGCTGAAACTACAGGCATGGTTTACGCCTGGAATAAAATGTGCATGCTGTGAACATTTGTATGATCTAGCTTCTTGGCTATCGGGCCTGTTTATGAACAAATCTAGTGGTACCAAAAACTCTGCGCCATGAGTAACAACAAATGGAAACGTTTATAAAATGGTGTAGTTACATCAAGTTAGAGTTGTAGCAGTGCAGTACAGCTAAGTTGCACAGTTGCTTTGTTTGGTTGTTCAATTCAGTTGTACAACTCTATGAAACCAAACAGCCAGAAAAGTTCCCTCTGAACATTTTTTAAAGTATAAATGCTCTTGTTCATTGCTGCTACATGGGCTTGCATCATTAAACTATATTTAGACTATCAGTGAAACCTAGAATATAGCTATATGAATTATGAAAATTCAATCAAAAATAAGCTGTTTGAGTGTTGTGGTTCTGCACTACCTTACACGTTATACAGTACAGTAAAATAATATGTGTTTATTTGGTTGCTGTTATAATACATTAACACTTAAGTGGTCATGGTCCTCCACATGCCCGTTAGTGGTATGGACCAACAACCGAAAAAGCGCTTTTGCGAAGGAAGTTTACGTTGAAACTCTGGTTACAGGTAAAGTACTTCAAAAGAACTAAAACAAAGAAAAAATTTGGAAAATCGGACAAACCGTTTCAAAATGGCAGCAAAAACAAATTTTGCCGTGTCGCGTCAACATTTTCCCGCCAAAAATTTGAAAACTCACTTCCCAATGGAATTTTTCAATGAAATTTGGCTCGTATTTGCAGTATGTAAGTACAAATACATTCCTGAAATAAAATTTGAAAAAAGTTGTTCGGTCACGATTTTATGGGCAAAACAAATTTGAAGAGCGCTCTCGAAAATGCTTATTTATGCTAATTATGCCACCAAGTGAAGGGTATGGTAAAGTTAGACAATTACACAAAAGGGCGATGAAAAGTTACGTCGCGTTTTTGCGCTGATGCGCAAAAACCAAATGTTGGGTCCATATGGACCCCCCCTTGACCACTTAAGTGTTAACCTAATTGATGCACAAATTTATATTGCAATCCATTCAACACGTGTGTTAACATTTTGTAAAAGATGGATAATTTCATTTGTGTTACATAAGAAAAAAGAAAGACAGAGATTACAAAAGAACTGTAACAAACAGTCAGTCAGGATTGTCCGGCAATATATATGTGCATCAGCAGGCCCTTGACTTTTTTCAAAAACTCTGCCCTGCCCCACATTGTATGAAGCATATTTTAACCATGAATCAGTTTAATAATATGAGTGAGATTATGCATTTTTACAATTCAATTTCTTTCACAAGTCGCACATGTATATCATAGAGATTTTCAACCAAGAAAAGAAACTAACAAAATAAAGGATTTCATGTTAGACCTAGTGAGGTAAACACATCATGGGTTATATTGGTTTTGATGTTGAAATTTATCTCCTTTTTACAATTTTTGTTTGATATTTCCTGCATACCACACAGTGTCAAATGCATGTTTATTAGCATTTCATAAACACTAAAGCTCCACCAGTCATCTGCTGTAAATACACATATTGGCTTCGTAACAAAAAAGACTGCTATGAATACCCAGCAAATTACGGGAATAAATCTTAAAAAGAATTTACATTTTGGGATTTAGTTGTCTGTGGCTAAACCATTCATTTTTAAGACTATCTGCATGGCTAAGAGACAACACCTCATCTTTCAAAAATTGTATTGTCCATTGATATCATAGTTTAAGCTTTGTCACTAGTTTAGTTGCACATGCACAATTTTTATAAAACTTATCCCTAAATATGATTTTATTTTTCTTAATCTCTTTCCAGACTTGAAGAATGCACCATACAGACGTGAGGATGGGATTCGACGAAGTCTAAGGCGGAAACAACAAGAGAGCTTCAGACCGAGTATCCTATCAGACGAGATGGTCATTTGAATGATAGTCCGATGAACCAATCAAATTAAGTGTCCTTAAAACAGTCGGTACATTCATTATGAGACAAACATTATGATTGGACTGTGACTGCAGCTGTCTTTCAAGTATATGAATGGGATTTTTCCAATCCAGCCAATCAGATTACAGTTTATATGCAAAGGCTGTGTGTTATCATGGATAAAGATGTGTGATTGGACCAATATGTTGCAGCTTTTATGGAGCAACCAATGAGATGGGTGCTTACAGAATATTTACTAGAATCATTCATGTGTCTTGCCATTTTTAATGTTTAACATTCTAATATGCTGCTATGATAAGCAGACTACAGTGTTTCTATTTTATGCATATTTTTTGATACTGACTACATGGTAGTTCTGCTTATTATTACAAAGGAAGTTTTTCTAGAAGTTTTTTATGTTTATAATCACCATAATTCCGTATGGTGATCATGACACATTGTAGTAGAATCATATTTTAAATTTTGTTTTTATTCTAAACCAGTCTCTAATATTTGCTTTGCTCAAAAGCTACTTAAGTATTAAGGCATCAAATCTTCTTTTTTAAGATATGATGTCTTCCAAGGTAGATATTTAGCTTTCTATCCCCATAAAATTCTGTACCAATTTCATAATCTGAGTTAAGATTTGGATTAGTGGTGATCCATTTTGATTAAGTTTTGGACCAAAAACAGTATGTGATGCAGTTAAGTAAAACAAGTTGCAAACAGACGAAATATTCTTGGGAAGATGGCAAGAAATTTTACTTTACTTGCTTCGTGCTTCGGAAGGCACGTTAAGCCGTTGGTCCCATCTGATGTGTTCCTGACACACTGTCGGATGTAAAAGAATGTCACAGGCTATTCGAAAAGAGTAGGGAAAACTTTCCTGGTCATGTTGACTATACCTTCAAAAGTATATCATTTCTCTCTAGGACCAGAGAGCTCCGCGTTTGACTCCAATTGGAGTGTTGCGAAGTATTAGAAGCAGAAGATCTCAGTGAAGACAATTTCATTTTTGTTTCCATTTCTGGGGTGTGACTAGGGAGCAAATGTGGGGAGGTAGACACACTAACTGGAGGAATACTCCTGTGACCTTCTTGTTGCCATTGGGGCAAATTGCTTTGGGTTTGGTTTATACTTTCAACCATAACATGCTGGCTACTCAACAGTTAGATATAAATTCAGAGAGAAAGAATTATATTAAAAATATTGGCTAG
>JXSR01S028936.1:16752-32473 GCA_000969725.1 Ophiothrix spiculata
AACGACAGTACTAGCATATAGCCACAATCAACATGGTGGCCATTCCCATAACACAGTTGTCAAAATTTCCCCCGGGGGGCACTCACATATGAAAGTGACGTGAGAGTGCCACCTAGCACCTCGGAAGTAGGGGTCTTTCGGTGACAAAGTGCAAAAAATGCGGGTCTTTGGGCAAAATTCACAAAAACGTTAGGTTCTCTCCAGGTCATAATGACCAAAATTGTCCATTTTTGTGAAATTTTCAACAAAATTTTCTAAAAATTACATCAAATTAAGAAAATGGTGGGTCTTTGAATGACAAAAGTTGTTTTAGCGACAAGGAATTTTAGAAAATAGGGGGTCATTAAGTGACAGTTGGTAAAAATAGGGGACCTTTTCGGTGAGAGCGAGCAAAACAAAGCGGGGTCTTTTTGGTGGCACATGGCACATACCTCAAAGCCTGGGGGGCCACTCAAGTATAATGTTGCAGGCATGAAGTGACCACAGTTTTTCAAAACACCCCCTAAAGGGTGATTGTTTCTGAAGCCAAAATATACCCTTTTTCACCTCAAAAACAACCCTAATTCACCTTTTTCTTGGTCACGCTATGCCTGCAGCACTATACTTGAGTGGCCTCCCCGGGCCTCAAAGTTGATTGCCCCCAGGAAATTTTCCTGGTTACATACTTACAAAATCCATGCCAAATGCTGATAACCGCATCAGTTTGGAGTGAGGCAATCCATCAGGAATTGGTAGTGTGGCATAGTACCCAAAAGCAATAGCTACTAACACAACCACAACCGCCAGAAAAGACAACACAACAGCAACGGCCACCAACATTTCTTTTGTACTCTCTGTTTTTTTGCTGCAAAAGTAATTTTTGATAATCAATTCATACATATTAGATGTTACACATTAAACATAGGTGCTGTTATATTTTAGCATGGGTGCTGTATTTCTATTAATATAGATATATCAAAGTATTGGATATATGAAGGGTGCTCTGGCAAAATGAGAGGAAAGGCGCACCTGATGATTTTGAGAAAACAACTAAAATATTCAATTCTTGTTTTTGATGGAAAATGCATCTATAGATATTCTTCGAACTATATATGTAAAATTTGAGCAACATATATTACCTGAAAAATGTTAATTTGAAGGGTTTTTATCTAAAGATTTTAAACGTTCTCTAGGACTTGAATACCACACACCACCTTACATGATTTTTGGATCATAATATTTGTTTTCACCACGATAATGACCCATATGTACACAAAACACCTGGATGTCTGTCAAGCCATACTAGCCCATTCATTATGTATATTATTCAGAACTCCGTACTCGGAACAAACTAAGTATGCATATTCCATGCCAGACAGTAGGATAAAATGAAAACATGATACCAATATTTATTGTTAAAGGAAACACATTTGATACGGTACTTACCTATAATACAGACGGTATATGTGACTTAATGGTTATGTGCCAGGTTTGTTGAATGCTAGCTCCAAATCCATTTATCAAAACGACTGTATCTTTATACTCACTCAGAAAAGGACATAAAAAGGACATGGTTGTTTAAGCATAATATAACCTTCGATCATTGAGCTAAACAAGTTTTTTCAGTACATATGTTTTAATTGGCATTGACCGTGGGACAGGGCATTGATCCTACATAACATGTACACAAACACAATAAGCATTGTGTTGTATAACTGTTGGTAGTATTTTCATTATTGTCTTAGAGCACACACCACTAAATTTATGTTTCCAATTAAAATCACTGGGCTGGTATTATTTAAAGGTTTTACTTCTTGAAGCTTTTTGACTCCCCATAGGCCACTTTCCCAAGTTAAATTAGAGATTTTGATACCGCAAAAAAGCTGATGTTCTCTTATTCCCAACATATTTGTACACCTGATAGAGCCTATATGAAGCCAATTAAATTTGCTTTTTTTTAAATATGTGACCCGTCATATCAAAAGGTACCTTAAGGGTCCCAATATCAAAATTGATTTTTGGTCTCATCTTAAAGCTGAGATTTTAAGCTTTAAAATGACACCATGCTTTTTGCTGTTGATTGTTCGGTTACAAAGTTACATCCAGATTGGTAAAAGGCATCGAGCTGATTTGGAAAACTATAGTTCTGAGAAAATCAAGTTTAAAGTTTTTGTACTGAGTAGAACTTGAATTGAAAGAAGGTTTTTATCTTGGTTTTTAACACATTTTGCTAATGTTTTTGATGTTGTAACCTGATTAATATGATAGAATTCACTTGAAAGGTAAAGTTTCAGATGAAATTAAAAATTTGACCTTCGACGTGATTTTTGACTATGCTAAGCTTCAATGGCCTGTATCTCGTAATTTACTATGCCGACCTTAAGGTACCTTTCAATATGATGGGTCACAAATTTGCTTTTTGATATTGCCCATTTATTTATACCGGTACAGAATTGAAACATTGGTAGATCTAGAATCAAGGGACTGGCCTAGATTCGTACCGCTACTTTTTACCTACATATTTGTTTACATGAATCGAAAGAACATGTTTGTAGTGATATAATCTACCAATAGTTTTCTGTGATTTTGTGGAATATTGGAGAGACTTGCAATCCTTTACAAACTTTATTTTTTTTCCTCCGGTGGGAAAATATGGTGTGAAAACAGCGTTTCTAGTTCTAAATTGTATAAATATCTTGTTTCTACACCTATGATAGGAAACAAATTATTTTTTATGAAACAGTTTGTCTTTTAAAGCAATACAATAAGATTTTGATCAAAAATGGTTTATAGTAAAAACATCATAAAATGAAGGAATGTGACTATTTAAAAGCGTTTTCAAGTGTATTTTGTCAAAAAATTGTAATTTTAATTTATTTATTTTTTTGAGAAAGAAAAATCACTAATGTTCTGCTTGGGCCTTTCTAGAAATGTATACTTTTCTTTACTATAACTTAATATTTTTAGACTTATAAGCCAAAAAGAAAGTCAAAATATAAGCCTTTGTTGAGTTGGCTTATCAACTCCACTCAGAATAAATTTAAAAACATTTTATTTGCACATTTTAAAATGATCGTGAGAGAGACATATGTGCGCATAAATGCAGTAAACAGCACACCATTTCAGAAACAGATTTTACCATTTTATTTGCTTAGTTTAGAGATATTTTCATAGGAATTGATTTAAAATTAATTGATATGTTTTCTTTTACTTTTCTAAACAGTTTGTCTGGAAGTTGCATTTATGAAAATATATTCAAGTGGCGATGTTGTATATCTTTGGTGTAACTAATGTAATTTTGGCAAGTAGATCACCAGCTATTTCGTTAGCTAATGGATAAGGTGTCAGACTATGGATAAGAAGATCATGGGTTAGGGTTAGGGTTAGGGTTAGGGTTATTCAATTTTAGTTATTTCTGTGTGGATTTTTTTTACTTTGGTTTTGCTACATTTTGAGCTTTATTTAAAGCGTTTCCGTAAGTTTTTAAATATAAGTGGAATCTAGGCTACTCCCTTTAATATGTTCTTATCTCTTATAGGTTCTTATCTCTGATTTTGTTTATTTACGCCAGTTGTAGCCAGTATCAAAAATCAAAGTACTTGTATTCTCTGTATATATGTACTTTATTTTATCAGGGATCAAATTTCATAAATTTTAAGAGGGTGTAAAGGTTTGCAATAATAACCGTAACTCCTAAACACTTCAAGAATCTGTCTAAACTCAAATATGTCATATGACAATTTCCTGTTTCTCTTGGGATTGGAACCCCTGACCTCTTGCATCCCAATCCAACGTCCAGCTATATATGGCAAGGCACCGAGTATGGCCTGGTATGGAAGCACTTTCGTGCTCATATATCACCTGTCTTATGTAAGATCCGATGTATTTCTTGATTTTTATTTGAAGAATTTTGTTGGATAGTGATAGTTAGCGGTGAGCATTGGCTCAAATCACTTCAATCGGTACATAGTGAAAACTATGGACGGCCACAGTCAGCAGCGGATTTTAGGAAAAGGGGGCCCTAGCTTTGTCAGCAGCTAAACATGGGGTCCCTTTTTAAAACAAAAATTGAGGACCCTAGAACTAAAAGGGGGTTAAGTCACAAAATCTTGAAAATTGAGTTGTGTCAATTTCCTGCTACAGAATTCTCATTTCTACATTCTGTTCAAGTTTTGTAGTAATTTGATGATCAGAGCATGTGTATAAAAGAGTCACTGCGAGATACAGCAATACCATTCAAGACAACACAAATAATATGATGTTTGTGCCATTTTCTCATTTTGTACTCAATGTGACTTAACCCCCTTCTGGTTCTAGGGTCCTCAATTGGTTGTAAGAAAAAATATGGAATTCTTTATTGGGCCAAGTAACAAAAACAAACAAACAGATGATTGTCCCTGTCCTTCAGAAATTCCAAAACTTTTCGTTATTTTTCTTCCTTTGCTTGATTACTTAATATCAGAAGCGGTTGAGACGTGAAAAGTCAATACAAGTGTTTGGGTATCATTCATAAACCCACTTAGCATAATTTCTCCAACTTGGGGGATAGTAGGTGCAGAGAAATGATGAAATAACATTGGCCTCCTTGTAAAATGGCAAACATTCTGCTGTTGAAAATTAGCCGAAAAATGAATTGTAAATTGCTGAAAAATTACAAATAACAAGGACCTCCCTCACCAACTTTTTAAAAAAGTTTGGACGATCAACTTTTTACTTTTGTTACTTGGCCTTATGCATGCGTAGCACGCAAAAAAACATTACATTTTCTAATTTCAGCTAAAAGTTGCTTTAAAATCTTTATATTCGTGTCAAAAATTGTAAATTTTGACTAAATTTATATTCTAGAATAATTGCAAAGTGCGCATTTTTTTTACCATTTAAATTATTAAAAACAAGGAGGAAATTGAGTGAAAAATTGAGTGACTGAATGTGGAGGACCTATCTGTGACTGAGGGAAAATGCCCTTTTCTTAGGTTCATCACATTTTCTTAACGGGAAAAAGTTGTATGGGGCCCAGTGTTCTCCTCGGGCCCATGATGTTGCAAGAACACTGGGTCCTCTATGAATCTTGGGGAATTTTTTTTCTTTCCGCTTTAAAAAATATTTTTGGGGCCTTAATGCAATATTTTGTCTTGTACTTTTCTGACGCTTAAAAGCTCTTAAATCTGCCACTGGTAAGGGCCCCTCCTTGGATCTCAGAAACGAGGATCGAGGCCTCTTTTGTCTGTGTAATACATTATCCATTATAGCCCGCCAAAATCGGCCCAGTGTCCTTCGTTGGCCCTTGATGGTGTGGAAGAACGCTTGTTTCTCTTTAAAATTGTGAGAACAAAGAAAACTCTATGACCGATATTTTTAATTTTTAGGGGTGGGTGCGGTCAGCAACTGCTGACATTGCTGACTCTTAAATCCACCACTGGTAATTTATAATGCATAGTAAATCCAATCCCTCACCTCACTCTTAATTAATTAGCTGACACATGAGGTACATTATAAAGTATATTTTTTGTAAGACATTATTCAATAACTAGTAATAAAACAAATATTTACATGACATGATAGGTTCCATATATTTCTGTCAAAATAGGTCAAAAGTTGGGGCATCTTTGATTGAATTCACTATTATTTGCTTTGCATTGTTATTCTGTTTGAAAATGAAAAGGAGAAACATTTTAAACAGATAGCTGGGATCATTGTTAAAGGGGTATTAGGCAAGTTCAGCATCATCCCCAAACTTTTCCCCAAGCATTTTGAGATTTTTACATAATTTGTATTATTTATATTAGCAGTTATGATGACAGCAAAGTTTCATTGTCAAATTCAAACTCTATATATCAAAATATTTAGGTATTCTTTTATTTTTAATTATAGTTTGTCGACAACAATAAATACTGCCCCCTATAGTTGATTTTTTAAAATTGGTCTTTTCAGGAGATCTAATGCAAACTCCAAGTTTCTTCAGATTTATCTGCAATCTGTGATGTGAAAGGAATGTTTTACAAACAATTGGCTCTTTTTGATCATACCCAAGATCAACAAACAAAATAACATTCAAATGTTTGAGTTTTCTGAAGGTTTTGAAAAATTTTTGCAGTATCTGGTAATTGAATGTTATTTTCTAACATATGAAGTGTAAATCAGCCACAAATAAATTTCAAAATTTTATCTAATGCCCCTTTAAAGAGACCCCTAACTTTTAGTTATTTCTTTGAGATAGCTAACCATATCGTCCACTATTTCATCATCATAAATCCCATTATTCGGAATGTCTTGTAACAACGCTAAACTGAATTGAATATGCATACCATTTTCGTAATTTTTCAAGTGTGTCTTCACACCGTCTGCTTCTAGACGCTTTGCATATAAAATTCCGTCATCCCTGAGTGCGTCAAACTCGCATGCAATAATATACGCCTCCGGCAGGCCTTTTAGTGAGGGGCGCATCAATGGAGAAAAATCTGGGTTTAGAAGAATATGTTTGATATTGTCATAAATATTTTCATCTTCTTTAATCACAGCAGGTCGTACATATCCTCTTCCCTTCAAATCTTTTGGAATGAGATCATGTGACACAAACGAGGCCCAATCAGAAGACTCCTTGGCTTGATTTGAAATATGTTCATTTTTCACCAGCTTATGTATCAAAGATGAATTTCCAGTAAGATAGTTGTTCCAAAATATCGCCATCCAAATTGGACTTGGAAATAAAGTTCGAAATTGTCCATTTTGTTGATAAGAAGGCAATTTAAAATCCACCATTTGTAGGCATGGATAGACTAGAACCTGTGCTCTGATTTTCGGTAGATTTTGATATTCACTATTGAAAGTTAGTCTCTGAGCAAGTGCTGCCACGAGATTTCCACCTGAACTTTCACCGTGCAATATGATTCGTTTTGGGTCAATGCCGAGGTCATCTACGTGGCGTAATATCCAAACGGCTGCCTTGGTGACGTCGTCAATTGCAGCAGGGAATATGTGCTTTGGTGCTAGCCGATATCTGAAAAGGGAAGGTTGCAGAAAATAATGAATGAATAATATTGGATGTGTCTATTTGAAAATTAAACTGAATATATATCAAGTTTATTGTTAGGTATATCACTTTTGGGTTCAGACACCGTTATGGGTTTTCCACACAATTGTGAGTATTTTCGACACCTCTTTCATTGTAATAGACACCCTTATCAATTGTGTAGACACCTTTCTCTTCTTGACACATTTTTGACACCTATGGCTGCCCATAATTTAACATCATGACAAAATGTTTGGAAGCATTTTTTTTTAAGACCAAGCATAAATTAACCCTATTACTGCCTTCTCTAATTTAAAAAAACACACTTTTGAATCAAGAATACTTAAGGTCTCATCAAAAAATATTAGGGTTTAGAGTATAGGCCCGGGGGTTAGGGTCGGGTCATGGTTTTGGTTAAATATTGAAGTATACTTTTTCCAAAAGTGCTAATAAATTATATCACATTGTTTCTTGTTTTAATATTCTCATAAGCAGGGTAGTAACATTTTATTCCTATTGGGACAATGCTTTATGACTCCGGCATTTGTCTTCTTTGCTGTATAGTCTTAACTTGCAAGCCAATCCTAGAATGTTAGTTATCATTTAAGGGTTCATGTTATTCACAAAAGGGAGATTGAAATTGCCTTACCCAATGGATATGACTATAGAATTCTTCAGTGTGACTGCCAAACTCAGTACGGCTTGGTGGGACCCATCTGTAGAAATATAACACAAGGTTATGTTAAGAAATGTATAACAAATTTGAACTTGTTGGTGTTTCGCATTTCTTTTGGTGTTTTGTATTTCTTTTCATGTTAAACTTGTATAAATCTAACAGGAACATTACATTTTAGTGTACAAAAACAGCAATGACACACCTAAAGTTGTCCATAGTTATCAGTTTTCACTAAATTAATAAAGGTGTATGTAAATGAGATGCCAAATATATTATTAGGTATGGTTGGACCGAACCTACTACTGCATGTCTATGAAACCCTCTCAAAAATAAACAAATACTAGATACCAATTCAGCTATTAAGACCTACGTTGCAGAAGTGCAATATTTGAATCTATGCGTTTTCATGCAGTTAATTCCACATTATCCAAACTTTTTTCATGTGAAAAGCATAGTAAAGAACATATGTGATGTATGCTATTTGTATGCATCAGATATGCTACAATGAGCAACATGTAGGAGCCGACAACTGCACCCTTTTGTCGCGGCGGGACACATATATTATTCAATATATAGTGTGAATCGTAGTGGCATCTGTGGAGGAAATGGGGAGCGGGATTGGGGGTGGTGGGTTGTTTGGGTTCAGGGGTACTGTTGGTATTCACTTTATTTTATGATACGGTGTGCCATGGGCAGCACAAATTTTTGAGGCTTGAGAACTGACAAGCCAGGCAAAAAGAAGGGTCTTGGGAACTCTTCAACTGTGTGATACACAGAGCTCGTGTGGTCTAGTGGAACAGTGCCGGACTCCGAATCAGTAGGTCGTGAGTTCGAGCCCCGCTACGGCCAACGGGTTATGTCCTTGGGCAAGGCATTTAATCCTCATTGCTTCGTCTACCCGAGCGTTATTGGGAAGCTGTTATGGGAAACATTACAATCTAAGTGCAGATAGGGTGCGCGCTTGGCCAGCGACTCCTAGGTGAATGCGAAATGATTGTGACGGTTTCCTGACGGCAGCGTAATAATAGGCATCAGCGCTTTGAAACAGTTCGTATAAGGCGCTCTATAAATGGTGTGTATTATTATTATTATTATTAACATAAAGTTTGCCTTTTTCATGAAAAAAATTTTGAAACCAAACACTTTATAACAGTTTTGTATTTTCTTATTCGAAAATATGCATTGTTGTAAACAAACACTGTTATAAAATTGTCCCACCTTCTCAATTATTTTTAATGTTTTACATTTCATCAAATATTCAAAAACGTTTCAGGCATTTTTTATTAAATTGGAAGATAAAACTAATCGATCGAGGCATCAGAAGCCATCTTGCAGCATGATTTGTCACAACCAATATTATTACCACAACTAGTTATTTCTAGTACAATTAATTCTTTCCCTGAGATACACATAAAATAAATATAGAAACATTGTTAAAACACTGCTCTGATAAAAGTTAACTTTTTCTTCTGATGAGGTGTAGCTAGCTAGAGAGCGGCTCCAGTATGGTATATTGAAGTACGCAAATTATGCTTTAACAATAACATATGTAAAAAAATAGTATTTTACAAGCGCATAATGATCTACATTTTTTCCCTATATTTTGTGTAGTAAATCAAATTTTTAGGAAAATATGTAATTTTTGAAATGTCTGTATCTCAAAAATGAGCGCAGTGACCCTATGTTTTTGTTTTTAGATTCCTTATCAGGACAAATAAATCTACCAAATACTAAATTTTAAGAAAATCAATGGAGATTTTGCATGTGTGAGAAAACCCCTTAAGATGTCTGGTCCATGATAGATCTGACCGAAATCTGCTGGTAAAAATCGGCATGAATAATATTTTATCGATGTAGAACCCATTTTCAAAATAAAAATGGTGGTCACCGAACTAGTTTTTGCATGCGAGTCAGTTTAAAAATAGCATTTTTGGAGCTTTTTCGGGAAAAAGTAGTACAGGGCTCTATGGGAAATGTGACAAAAGTGACATTATTTAGTATTGATTCAAAAACTTCTCACTGAAATTTTGTGTCAATTTTTTCACAAAATGTATGCGCAAGTACTTTTTATGAAAAATGAAAAAAATGTGACATTTTTTTTTGCTTCAAAATACAATTCTGCTTATACTGAGCATGCGTGTTGCTGCACTTGTGAAAATCGAAAAGAGTGTGTACCAGTACGCGTGAATTAGACACCTTAAATCCAGCCGGCCTGTTCCAATGCCTTGTATGGAGCATACTGTATTAGTAATAACTTACATATGCTTCCAAGCATAAATCCACCACCATGTATGTGGATGACCAAAGGAAGAGGGCGTGATTCCACCTTTGTTGGTCGGTAGATGATAGCTTGAATTCCATCTAGAGCTTCCTCTGTAAAGATAACATCTGGGTGCGTTTTAGATAGCGGTGGTTTGCGCATCATTTCATGAACAAACTCTGGTAGCAAAGGTGATATGTAGTACATCTGTAAATGAAATTAAATTTGTACTTGCTAATGAGGGTGCTGACCAAGGAAAATGGTATGTGAGGTTGTATTTCAAGTGTATAGTCTTCATTTCCCAAGCCTTTTTAAGGTAAAGCCCAGGGGGCACTCCCATATATTGGCAAGTGTCATGCTTCTGTCGATAGACCCCCTTTTTTTTTTTGCTCTGCTCTCACCCAATGACCCCCTTTTCACTGAGCTGTCACCCAATGACCCCCTATTATTTTGAAAGTCAATCTTTTTTATGGTGACTCTCATCCATTGCCCTGATTTTTTGAGAACCTACACCAAATGACCCCCTTTTTTTCTAAATTTGTTGATTTTTCGAAAATTTTACGAAAATTTCAAAGATCAGTGATTTCGAAATGTCAAAATTAGCCTTATTTTATTCAAAAACTGACACCGAATGACCCTGTTTTTCGCTCTTGCCAACAAATCGCTCAAAATGACCCAGTTTTGTGACCCTCTACACCGAATGACCCCCTATTTTAAATGTATTTTTCACCTATTGCCCCTACATTTCGAAAGCCGGTAGGAGCAGGTACGTCACTTTCATATTTGAGTGCCCCCCCCCCCCCCCCCCCCCCCCCCGGGAGTAAAGCCAAGTTTCCTGGACAACCTTACCTTCCATTCCATGCAAAATTTTGGTTCAGAGCTAAAATGACACTGTTCAAGCTCTACATTTTTGTGGACATAAGTGTGAAAATACAAAGTTTGCTTAAATATAGAACAAAACATGTTTTCCAATTTGGAATTCTCTGTAGATTCCATTCTTAAGTCAGAAATACACAAATCTTAGCTCGGAAAATTTCCCCCATTGGATATTGTACAGGCACGCTGTTACCAAAAGCAGTCATCTTTGGGCACAAAAATGGAGGAAATTTGTCATAAAAAATAAGTTTGAAAAACGGTGACCCTGAGGGCTACAATACTAAAACTTGCTAGAGAGAGGTCTTGGCTATAACAAGTTTAATTTGATTGGCTTTAAACCTTCCAGTTTTTAACAGCAGGCACTATTGCGCCCCCGGGAGGGGGGTTACTTAGTACAAAAGTGATTACGGGGATGTGCCGCAAACTTGGGTAGCAAAATCAGGCTGTCTGGTATGCCAATTGGTCCTTTTTTTTTGCAAAATATGGTATTTTGATGGGTCTGTTTTTCAAAATTTTCTAAAAATGGCGCAAATTTTGGATTTTTTTTCTTCTAAATTTCAAACAAAAATTAGGAAATTCATGCCAAATTAGCATGTATTTTTGGAGAAAATTTCAATTTTTGTATAAATTTGACTCAAAATTTGGGGAATTTGGTATATGGATGGGTCCCTTTTTCTTTTGGTATATACATGGGTGGTACTTCAAATTTCCCAGCGGCACACCCCTACCAAAACCAAACTTGAGTGCCCCCCAGGATTGCGCCTATCATGACTGTCTTGCATACACATACTTACAGCATCAAACATAGCTGAAAACGCCCGCATTATTTTGGGATAAGGCAAACCCTCAGGAATTGGTAATGTGACATAGTATCCAGCAACTATGGCTATTGACACAACAGCAACGGCCAAAAATGAACGCAACATTTTCCTTTTTCCCCTCTCACTCAGGTATTTGCTGCAAAATCAATGAGTCACAATCATCAGGAAGAGAAGATATCGTGTGTATCCCATCATGCACTGCTTCCTATGGGAAATTTTGTAGGCCTACAGGAAGTCATATGTTAGTAGTTAGTGGTGAAACATACCCAAAATGCATCATTACATCAATTAACTTTGATTTATGGATATTTCATCACTAACTACTCACATAATGTCCAATACAAACAATCCCATAGGAAGCAATGCATGATGGGATACACACCATCTCTTCTCTTATCATCAGGTATCTTACATTCAGCTTAGACATGTTGGTATATAAATATGTAGACATACATGTACCAACATTTTATCTTGGATTCTGATTAATTGTCCAGCTGTTAGGCCCTTGAAACTTAATTTTATGTTCCCCATTTCCCGCCTGTGCTTTTATTTTTTAACTTTGTTTGTTTGTTTGGTTTAGTACTTGCTTTCTGTCCCCCCCCCCCCCCCCCAAAAAAAAAAAAAAAAAAAAAAAACAGGAAATTTAAACATTGGTAAAATAGGCCATCTACGTAATTCAGTGTAGGCCAATAGTTTTGGTCGTATTTTGTTTTTGTTTTTCACTGAAACATTTTATATTCTAGCAGGCCACCTGTTTTTAAGTGTACAAGCCCTCTGCCATAGGGCTTTCCCTGGGGGCTCCCCTTAACCCCCAGTAGCCATTCATTGCTCATGGACCCCTGATGAAAAGAACAAATGAAGAGAAAAAGAGGACATTTTATACAGGTTTTAAAAATAATAGCTACCTGGTATGTTGAAGAAAATTGGATTTACCTTTTCACTCTTATATATCGGTATGAAAATATAGAAGAAAATGTAAAGTATAAAATGGGGAAGAAAATGTGTCTACCCCCCCCCCCCCAACCAAGAAAGCTGGCTACTGCACTGCTGCTTTCCACTTCAGGCCCTCATTGCAAACATGTAGCCCCCCCCCCCCCTGCATATAGGCCTATATACACAACAAAGCATATTACATAAACTAAGTTATCAGATAGAATTTACAAGTTTGCCCATCGTATAAAACTAAAGCTACTGACCAGGAGCTATTGTCACAATTAACTTTGTACAACCAACTACAAACTTACAATTAGGCCAACTGTATAGCCGAATATTTTTGCGGGATTAACTTTTTTGTGATTTAACCAGTTCTGGCTACTTCAGTGGGTTTTAAATTCGCGTTTTCAAGTTTATACATTTGAGGTCAATGTTAAAAAATTATTTTCGCAGGAGTTAAATTTCGCGGTTGACTGATTAACAGCAAAAAGCGTGAAAATTAAACCCTGCGAAAATTTCCTGCTATACAGTATTTGACCATTATGTATAATCTTTCAGGTGGTGGCGCATTTTGAAATACTGCTTCCATAGACCATTACAATTTTGTGCGATTTTAAATCAGTACCGGTAGCGATTTTGTACGTAGTACAGAATCACTGTTTACAGGCTACACTGTTGAATGGTAATTGTGACCGTATAGGCCTATCTTATAAGGCAAAAAAAAAAAGAACTCTGTCTCAGCTTACTCAAGGTCAAAACTCTAGGCGTTATATGCATGTTGTTTTTTTGTAAAAAAGGGGTACGCGGATGCGAAAATACCCCCTAATTTTTTTTATTGCATTTTTCGGCCACTATTTTTTTTTTCGCGGCCGTTTATTTAACTTTTTTTTCTAGTAGTAGGAAAAAAGATAAAAAACTAAAAATCTCTCAAAAACCTTTAAAAAAAAATGCGCTAAATTTGGATTTTTAAAAGCTATGAGTGCGGGAAGCTGAGGCAGACTATTTTTTTCTTTGGCCTAAGGATATAGATAACATATCAACATACAGATATCATGAATATTTCACATATCAGCCTATACAAAATCAAGCACAAGGTTATATTAGAATTATTCCCATATCAATTCTTGTGTATTGCAGTAAACTGATGCTAATCTATCAACTTAACAGATATACTTCTTACAAACTTTCAGAAAATACTTACCATGAAATTGTCTGACTTACAGTATTAGCATGTGGCCATGATTTACAATGTTTGGCATGTACGGTAACACATAATAAGGCCTTGAACTCAGTTCATGACACCTAGGATTTGTGAAATGAAGCATTCAATTCTTTCCTTTGATTGAATACATGTATTTCCGAATACATTTATATCACAGACCATAAAGACCGTTTGTGTTTATATCCAGGCCTTTCAAAATATGTTCTAGCTGTTGAACTTTGACCTGTTATCAGGCAGCATATCAGACAACTTAAAGGTGCAATTCATGAATATGATTAAATAACCAGGGGCCAGTCACACTCTATTTTTATATTTTTAAACATTATTTTTTTATTTTTGTTTGAGGATATTTTGTTTTGAATTTTTTGCGAAACATTTTTTTTTTCATTTCATTTACTTTGTTTTTAATGTTAATTTAATTATTATTATTTTATTTTAATTTAGAAAAATCACCAAGGTTCTGCTGGGGCTCGAACCCATGATCTTCTTATCCGTAGTCTGACACCTTATCCAAATTTGCCCTATCCATTAGGCTAACGAGATAGCTGGTGATCCGGGGGAGGGGGCACTGTCGTTGTAAGGTGGACACCATGCGCGTACATAAAAACGAGGAAAAAGGATTGTTTTTTTCGAAAAGGCGATGTACGCGAGTACATCGGAAAGGGTATCAAAATTGCAAAAATCAGGAAAAAAGAGTATAGTTTTCCAGATTGGATACTTGCAAAGGGTATATATTTTGCATGCCATGAAAATGAAGTATTTTAGACATAAATATTTCAGAAATGTTTTAACATTTATAAGGTAAAATAAAATATCAGAGGTCCCTGTTGTACTTGCTAACTGTCTAAATTTTGTTTGACTGTGTTGACAACTGGTAAAAGCAACCCTAGTAGACTAAATACTTCCCGTCCTTGACGTGGCGCTTTCGCTCTAACTTCACAACATTGCCGTAACTGAACGCAGAGCATAAGTTGTTATAGTTTGAAGGACGGACCCTTTCAAGCAAGGCTCAGGTTTTCTTAAAAGGCGATGTTACTGTACAGACAGATGTTAGTGTCAAGATTCAACAGAACAGTAAGTCGGCCTTGTTCAAAACTACGAGAAGCCCACAGAAATCAGGAAAACGGAACAGAGTTGTCACAGTGAGTCTCATTGTACTCTTTTATTTTAATGATGAAAGAAAATTGTGTGGTGTGGTACATAGTTTAGAACATCTTATGAAAACATAATTTGAAGGCTTACTTGAAAAGGATATGTTTAATTTGAAGGCTTACTTGAAAAGGGTATGTTTTCAGACTTTATTTGATCATACTTGTTTAGGGTTGGGAAAAGATACAAAATACTTGTTTGGGGTATCATATATGGACAAAAGATAAATACTCGTTTAGGGTCCATTTCGAAAGTCCATGTATGAGCATGGTGTCCACCTTGCAATGACAGTGCCACACCCCCCCCCCCTGGGCTGGTGATCTACTTGCTTAAAATAACATTTATACATGATGCATACAACATCGCCACTTGAATATATTTTCATAAATGCAACTTCACTGACTGCTGAGAAAAATAAAAGAAAAACATATCAATTAATTTTAAATCAATTCCTATGAAAATAACTCTAAACCAAGCAAATCATATCAATTTCTAGTGTACCCAATAGACTGGGTTCCCGTAGGTGTCAACTTAGCTGAAAAGCTTACCAATTTTCTTGTACTTGGTAATGACCAACATGCATGCCTATGAAATAAAACGAATGTCTGCCGCACTCCAAGTGGTGGGTGTGGTCAGGAGGGGGCTGAGAAAGGAGGGTTCAAATTGATCTAGATCAGCTGAGGAGATAACCAAATGAAACCTACAGCAGATATTCATCATTGTCCAAGGTATCATGAATGGCCACTGCCAGACATTTTAGGTGGTGGGGTGTGCCCGCCAGACACATAAAACTGGT
>JXSR01S028936.1:89735-99919 GCA_000969725.1 Ophiothrix spiculata
CTCCTATTCGGACTAGTTTGCGAGCTGTTTTTAAAATTCGGACTAGCGAGCCTATTTTAAAATTCGGACTAGCGAGCCTATTTTGAAATTCGGACTGGCGAGCTGTTATTTAAATTCGGACTGGCGAGCCGTTTTTAAAATTCAGACTAGTGAGCTGTTCTGAATATTCGGACTAGCGAGCCTTTTTAATAATTTGGACTGGTGAGCCTAAATTACAATTCGGACTAACGAGCCGTCGGACTAGCAAGCCGTCGGACAAGCGAGTTGTCGGACTAGCGAGCTGTCCCCGTTACAATCCCAAAACCTAATCCCAAAATGTGAATTATCTACGATGGACTCCATCTACGATAATGTCACACTCAAGTCCATTGACATCGTACAGTCATGAGTTGTAGAAGTTGTTTCATCAATTTTTAGTAAATTTAGTTTACATGCACAACCCAAACATTCACTGAAATGATCCAGAATGACTTTTGAATATTGTTGTGACTATTTTAAAATATCAGAGTAATTTTTAAACCAACTTTTGGCAACTTTTTTGTCAAAGCACATGGTCGCCGCCATCTTGGATTTTGACCAACTTTTATCAAAAAAATGCATTTAAACTCAACTGAAGCTGATATTGGCCTGTTACATGTTGTTAAATACTAATGAGAATACACTGGCATACCTTTGGTAAATTTATATATATGCTCTCTGAAAGAAGATATTGACTTATGAAATTCATCTATAGAGAAGGTCAATGGAGCTGGTAGTCACCTTCTCGTGAGAAGGTGGCATAGGCACTACCCCAAACCATTCTTTCAAATATGCTTGCATTTTTTAGAAAAGTGAGAAAATGTGTCTTGCCCCGACAATACAACAGAGTAGCTTCATAAACTTGTGGAGCTTTTAAAAATACGGAAAAGCCTGTAACTTGAAAATGAAAAGTCGGAATCAAGTGAAATTTTCAGCATACCATACTTTTTATTTAGCCACAAAATAGGTGAGGTTTTTGTCACATCATAATCATGAATTGTATGCACCTTTAAGATCTCCTGAATTTTTACATTTTGTAAATTTATGTTTAGGGTATACATGTACAGGGTTCATGAACAGGATTCATACATGTTTTGTCTGTGTATAAACGTTTATTTGGCCCAAGGGCAGGCTGGCCCGGACTCCCGAAGCAAGGCCAGCTAGCCTGCCAAAATATCAACAAGAAATATGGTATGTTGTTGTCTTTCGAGAAATACTGACTAATTTACTTCCTTGTGTGGTCATATTGGTTTATGTGTGTTAATCGACTGCCTGTTGCACACTGTTGAAACCCAATTTCTAATATTCAGTGAAACCTTATAATATCTTTTCAGCAAATGCCCATGGTGCTTTGGACTTGGCAAAGGCGCAAGAACAGACCAGACACTTGGAACAACAAACCAAAATCAAGGTACAGTACACTGGCGGTCAAGCTGTTTGCGCATGCTTAAATACCGGCAAAAACCTAAATATCAAACAACCAAGACTCTTAAAAAATCCTGTTTTTTATCTATGGTGCCATATGTATCCAATATAAATAATCCATGTTTCCTCTGATATTCTATCTCCCATAACACCACACACACTTTTAGATATGGACCTATGTAATACCGTAGTTAATTATTCAATGCTCTTTATCACTGTGTAACCGTTCAGAACATTTTCAGGTTATAAGTTTTCCGACAAATGTGCAGTTATGTATATTAACTCTGTTTTTAAATGTGCAGAAAAAAGTATTCAGTATGTTTAGCATACTGAATACTTCGGTATTCGATATTATGAAGATGGGCACCATGGTTATTAGCAATCTAGAATTTGATATCTTGTTTAGTTGTGCCAAGAATGTTAAAATATGTTTGCGGGTTTTTTTTTTGATGTATGGTTTCAAATCAATCAGGAATATGAAGGTGCTCTTGAGCAGATGAAAGTTGACCAAATCAAGGTACAACATGAAGAGAGACGGAAAACCCTGGGTTACGAAACAGAAGAGAATAAGAAACGGGCGCAGTACCAAGATCAGCTGGCTCGACGGCGGTATGATGATCAATTAGCACAACAGGTAAGGTACAATATGAAGTGAGACGGGAAACCCGGGGTTACGAAACGGAAGAGAATAAGTAATGATGGCAATACCAAGATCAGCTGGCTCGACGGCGGTATGATGATCAATTAGCACAATAGGTAAGGTACAAATAATATAATAATAATAATTGCAGGTGATTTATAGTGCACTACGCAGTCCCCCTGACTTGTAATTCCACATGGCCTCAGCTCACTTTACAGAGCAGTTCTAATATATTGGATTAAATCACTACCTTGACTCCCTGGGGCAAAAGGGCTTGCTGCAGCCTACATAAATTGGCGCAACCCTAGCTTGAGCAATTCACACCCTCATAGAATATACAGTTTTAGCACACACAGCTCCCAGCTGGACTCAAACACGGAACGATCAATAACTTATGTTTAACAGTCCGAGAACTAACCGACTGAGCTAGCGAGAACTACAAAATGAAGTGAGACAGGAAACCCTTAGTTACGAAACAGAAAAGAATAAGAAATGAGCGCAGTACCAAGACCAACTGGCTCAACAGGGGTATGATGATCAATTAGCTCAACGGGTAAGGTACAACATAGAGTGAGACGGGAAACCCTGGGTTACGAAACAGAAGAGAATAAGAAACGGGCCTAGTACCAAGTACCAACTGGCTCCAAAGGGGATGGACAGAAATGGGTTACAAAACAGAAGGGAATAAGAAAAGGTGCAGTAGATCTGCTGGCTCGACGGCGGTATGATGATCAGTTAGCACAACAGGAAAGGTACAAGATGTAGAGAGACAAGAATAAGAAATAAACAAGAGAGTTTTGTTACCAGTATTTATTGGGTGCAGTATAGTGATACCTGCATTACCCTTAGACTTCGCAAAATATACTTTCCACAAGTCATTGGTTACCCACATACTCAATATGGTTACAATCTTCCTGTTTTTACTGACGAACGGTTGCTGTGTGTTACTGGTTGTCTTCGGGTGTTTCTGATTGGAGTGTCCAGCAGAAACTGGAATTTTCAGATTGTCAATCGGCAACCCAACGATTATTAACAACCGTCTATTGAGGTGGTTCTTGCCCGGTTTTTTCAGATCTGCAGCAGAAACAGGAATGGTTGCTGGTTGCGATTGATCTATTGAGAATTAGCATGTATGTGTCACTGCAGTGCTTTTCTCTTCTGTGTGATGAGAAGGTCGAATGGTCCTTCAATCGCCTTTTCCTTGTGAGTAGAAATGTGAAGGGTGTTAAATGATCCGGATCACGAACAAAAATGCCGGTTGTTAGTGGATGCTCAGCAGAAACACGCAGATTGTTTTCATTGTTATTATTATGACCTAATGACCTTTTCACAAAACTCCCAAAGTAGCAATCAACTAAATTTTTACAAGATGACAATTACCTAGCAGTGTTCTTTAGTAAGGTTTTCTGAGTAAGAGCTCAGTTGCACACTTCATACTAGTTGGTAACCAGAGCTTTTAACTTCAAGCTAGAGCTTTGTTGATTGTTTGATAGTAAGCTTTTATGAATATGGGCCATGCGGTCAAATTGTTTGTTTTTCCCCCTAGAAACGCATCAATGAAGACAATTTAGCAAGACAAGAGGATTCGGTCAAGAAACAAGAGGCAATGAGAAGATGTAAGTATACTCCATAACCCTTGAAAGTACAAAGTCTAAATATACGTATTAGGCAAAAAAAAAGAATTGAGTCTTTTTCCTGTGACCTGCGCGTATTCCTTTTGAAAACGGTCTTAAATCACACATAACTATTGCCCTCGAGCAGTCAATATTTGTATAATATGCACTTCTCAGTAGGTTTGATTTTCCATTCATTAGCAGATGGGTCAATACAGTGCCAATTTCTGTTTTGGGAGATATGACAACTTACATTCTTATGAAAATATTTGTATTGCTTAGGTGTGGTTTACATGCTTGTAAAATGTCACGCATATTGAACCAAAATGACGGTGATACATTTAGTCATGTTCCGTATCATTCAAATTCAGCCGAACTGTTTTCAAAGTTTCAAGTCTCTTTACAGCTACACTCGAAGATGATTAATTATAGGCCAAACAATAATTTATTGGACAGTGTAAACAAAACTCCAGAGTGCAGGGCCCCATTGTTTGTAAATGCAGCATCGATGAAACTCATATTCAAGCATTGCAAGTGTCATTCGCTCTCAAATTGAGCAAAAATGACAGAGATAAAAAAAGCGAATATCTTTGGACGTAAAGCCTAACCTGAAGCCAATAGGCTTTACTAAAATGTCTTTCTTTTCTAAATGCACCATTTGTTCAGCCGGCTGATGGTCTTATCCTAGGGGTCGGGCACTCAACTTTGAGTAACGTGCCATGTGCCACCAAAAAGACCTTACGTTTTTTCACCCCCTCTAACCGAAAGACCCACCTATTTTACCATCAGTCACTCAATGACCCTATTTTTTAAAATTCCTTGTCACTCAAAGAGCCACAATTTTCTTAATTTGATGTAATTTTTCGAAAATTTCAGTAAATTCATCAACATTTTTGCAATTTTTTTTGACATTTTGACCCAGAAAGCCCCTACTTTTATGAATTTTGCCCAAAGAGTGTTTGGTGGTACTCGTACATCACTTTCATATGTGAGTTCCCCCCAGGTCTCATAACACTTGTATTTGACTTACCATGAGTTTCCTGTTCTTGATTTGTTCCAGCTACGGTAGAATATGAAGCCGAGTTACGGCATAAGAATGACATGAAGAAATTAGAAGCAGAATTGCGAGGTAAAGCCAAGGTGGAGAGAGAGAACCGTGATATCCGTGCAGAACAGATCAAATTACAAGCAGCTGAACATAGAGAAACCGTCCTACAGTCAATAAAGTAAGTTGTTGATGGAAGTCAAGTTAGGTCAAACGATAATAGGTGCTGGCTTGCGGTGCGAAGGTCCCAAGTTCAAACCCCAGTGCCAAAGAGTTGAGTGTGCTTGAAAATCCCACTGGACAAGGAAATAACTGCTAATTGTCTTGTGGAAATCCGTACGAAACATGGGGAGATGATCCGGGCAGTGATGGTGTGTTTGTAAGCTGATCAAGGTTCAGCCCCCTAGAGGTTGTCGCACAAACTGAAATGATGCTTGGCTTGGAATGGAGCTTACTTGGGCCACAAATGTCAGTGAACAACACCTATAAAGTGTGACTGTAGAGGCCACGTGGAATTACAAATCTGGAAGGCATAGTGCACTATAAATCCCCAGTATTTATTTATTTCATGGAAGGTCAGGGCCTTGCATTTCCTAATACTTCTTTCATGAACCAAAAAATGCTAAAAAGTCACCATTTTTGGAACCAAGTTCTTATAGTAATTGCGAGATATATAGGAAAATGTTACAGGATGCTTTTCAGTACATTGTAATCATTTATAGTAGCTTATTCTTAGGAAAATGTAAGAATTCCTAACCCTTGATAGGCGTGTTTAATTTCCTTTGTTTCAAAAACTGTATGATCAGGGCCAAATTTGACAATGTAAGTCTGCAGAATTCAGCAGAATTCTTTAAGTGTGCAAGTTAATGGGGAAAATGTTTTATTTCAATGTTTCACCCTTTTAATGAGTGTTACTAAAAGGAATGATCACAAGGTTGTGTTTATAAATGAATAATTAGTAACATCTATAAATACTAACAATCATGAAAGTGATGCTAATTTGTGCTAATATTTACAGTTCTTTTATGCACACGTAACAGGTTTTACCATTACCTTTATTTTCAGAACTGCGGGCACCATTTTAGGTGATGGCTTCAAGAGTTTTATCAGTGATTGGGATAAAGTCTCAGCAACAGTAAGTAATGACACTTTAAGAAGTTACTTATCCCCCCATGATCTAGTCTTGCACTTAAATGGTTGTCTTTACGGTGTATGTAATCATGGGTCCCAGCCCATCAGGGAAATCAAGGATAATTATTTTACTTTTTCCAGTCAGGGAAAAGTCAAGGAATTTGATTACAATGTTTCACTTTGTGTCAGGTCTCTGTACTTCTATAGGTTGATATGCGTGGTCGTAGGATTTGAAAAGTAACCTGGTTTTGCATTTTTTGTAAATATAAGTATCATGGAATTTTGAGTCCTCATCAGGAAAAAAATTTGTTTTCTTAAAATGCTGGGAACACTGTAGAAAGAAAGGTAGTGGTAAAAGATGTTGTAATTTGACCAGCTTTGGTTTTGGGTTCATTTGAAAAAAAAATCCCATTAGACATGATGGTGCATTTCACAGAGATGCCAGTTTTCCTGATTTCAGTTTCAGGTATTTTTAAACTCCAAATTTATGCGTTTTTATATATTTTCCGCCCTTTTTTTAGCTTTTTTGCCAAAATTTACATGCATTTTCAGGATTTTTTGAAAGTTTCAGGTGTTTTCAGTGATACATACTGGCATCTCTGATTTCACATAGATATTTTAAAACATAGAATTTTTTTTTAATTTGATTTGAGTTACCAGTGCATGGTTTTGGGTTCTTTTGAAAAAAAAATCCCACTAGACAATCTGACATGTTGGTTCATTTTTATTTTGACATTTGAAAACATACAAGCATTATAAAATTTGATTTGAGCTACCAGTGGTAAGTATTCATGAGAGTAGATGGGCTGTCATAATTACCACTGATTATTTTTGAAAATTTTCAGGAAGAGAAATGGCATTTTTAATTCGGCTCAAAATATGCTAATAAAGTACCTAATTTGCATAATTTATGCATAAAATGGTTTAAATAGCATATTTTCCAAACCGTTTTCCCTACATTTATGAAATTTAGTTGGTAGGTTGGGCTAGAACTGGATTTGTGCCATCTGCAATTTGAGTGTGAAATATGCTAACTTTAGTTAGAAATTTTGCCTATTTTTGGTGTTTTTCTTTTACCCTCAGGCTGCAGGCTTAACTCTGCTAGCACTAGGAGTCTATTCAGCCAAGATGGGGACAGGGGTTGCAGCTAGATATATAGAAGCCAGATTAGGGAAACTGTCATTCCCTTAGCAGCTCCCCAATGTGCTCGGGTTGACTAGACAAGTTAATTACCACTGATTGTTTTCTTTTGCTCGTAGGCTGCAGGCTTAACTCTACTAGCACTAGGGGTTTATTCAGCCAAGATGGGGACAGGGGTTGCAGCTAGATATATAGAAGCCAGATTAGGGAAACCATCATTAGTAAGAGAGACATCCAGGTTAACGCCGCTGGAGGTACTACGTCATCCATACAAAACGACCAAGAGGTTATTTAGTAAGCCATTAGATGCTTTAAGTGGAGTTGTTTTAAAAGTAAGTATTTCTAAATCTGTATCAAATCCATCAGGCTTGTTAACAAAACACAAAATTGGAGGTTCTGGTAATATATCCATTTAAATGTGAAGAGCATTTCCTACATTTGATAAAATGGGGTTTTTTTAACTTTGGTTTTGATCTTAAAGGAGCTTGGTCCGATTTTTCAAAATTTAGTTTTCAATATCATATGAAAAATGATTACTCAAGAGGTCTAAATTTCAAATTTCAGTTGAATTGGTCAAACGGTTTTGATTTTATGGGCAGTTTTGCTAATTATGGTTACCATAATAAGACACATTTTCTTACATATCATCAAAACGGAACATAACTAAGCCGTGATATTTCACATGGGTTATGAGAAAAATATGAGTAACATTTTGGTACCAAAATCTCAAAAAGTATGAAAAAAAGTTGAGGCAATCGGACCAAGCTCCTTTAATTAGACTATAGTAGGTCAGAGGTCAATTACCCGCAACTTAATCTACATGAGTTGCATGAAATAAGATTCGTTTCTTTTAACATTATTAGATTTGTGATCTAAGATTCAACAAAAAACATTTTCTGAAATCTTTTTTCAGAAGTTAGGTTCATATTGACCTCCAACATTAGTTTAGAAAATCTTGACCACTTCATGGTTAAATATGAAATAACCTTTTTTCCGTTTCTTTTGTTTCTTAATGTCTCATTACACATAATAACATGTTTCTTCATAAGGCAAAAAAAAAAGTTTGTCTCGGAAACCCACGGGCATTGCTATGTGAATATGAACTTAGCGCGTAGAGCTACACGCTGGTCTCTCTTTTTTTTTTAAATCAAGAGTAATCCAGCGATCGACCGCCGTCTGGGTTGCTGTCAATTTGTTGTTGCAATTTTACCTTTGATTTTATGTTTTATTTCAACACGTTTGTCAGACTTCCCATAGTGAAAACAGGCAGGATCATACATAGAACCTGGGCACTTCACAAATAAAGTTGGGCGATCCAAATTTTAGAGTGTTAAAAAAAATATTGTATACCTCATAGCTAATTTCCTAAAAAATATAAGAATTGCATACCGCATAGCTGTTTTGCAAATGGTTTCTGAGACAAACCTTTTTATTTCTTGGCCTAATGATTATTTATTTTCTTTACAGCCAAGTCTAGAAGAGAGATTACGAGAAATCGCCGTAGCAACTAGGAATACCAAAGCTAACAAAGGAATGTATAGGAATATACTCATGCATGGGCCACCCGGCACCGGTAAAACATTATTTGCAAAGGTGAGAAAGGAGAGCATTAACCAGTTTACTGCAGAACCACATACCTGCTAAGTCTCCCGATTTAGGCGGGTGTTTCCCTCTTTTTAGGTAGCCCTCCCGATCCTCGATCGGAATGGCTACCTACTCGTTATTTTCCAACTCGGGCAGAACTTATCAGATTGTGACCATTTTCCATCAGTGCTGGCTAATAAATGCAATGGTCAATCTTTTTAAAAAATTGCAAGAAGGGTGACAGTTACTTACAAGTTACATGACCTTTTGGTGCAGACAGCTTAATTCCCCTAGCTATCAATTTTGTGTAATGGATGGTTCACATCTACAACGCTTCATGAAACGATACGATATCGCTGCATCAAGCGATACAGTGGGTACGCTTGATTGAGCGTTTAGTCCAGAATGTACTGAATGAAAGAATCCAAATCTCTTACAATTGAATATGCCAGTACAAGAAAACCCCAACACCAATAATAGCTCCCTTCTGTAAACTATACTTACAAAATATAAATGCATACAAATCTCTGAAAATGCTTTCACATCACTAAAAAGCATTTCCATGTCTATATCCAAATCATAGTGTCACTTTTGACCTTGTAGTCAACTTTTTAAGACATTGTTAGATAATTGTTATAGTATATAGTTGCTATATTTAAACAACCAGTACAAGAAAACCCCAACTCCATGAGCTCCCCTCTGCAACTATATACTATAACAATTATCCAACAATGTCTAAAAAAGTCAACTACAAGGTCAAATGTGACACTCTCAGAGATTGGTATGCATTTATATTTTGTAAGTATAATTTACAGAAGGGAGCTATAATTATTGGAGTTGGGTTTTCTTGTACTGGCATACTCAATTGACTCTCTTAGTTTTCTGCAAACTTTTATCCCAGGATCCCAAGATGGCATCTGGTTTACTAACATGTTGTTTTTGGTTTTTTTTTGTAATCCACAGAAATTAGCTCTTCACTCAGGAATGGATTTTGCCATTATGACAGGAGGTGACGTCGCCCCCATGGGCAGGGAGGGGGTTAGTGCTATGCATAAATTATTTGACTGGTCGTCCACCAGTAGGAGAGGGTAAGATTGCTGAGCTTTTGGATTTGAATGGTAACCAAGGCTCAAATATATGAGATGAGTGTTAAAATAGATTCTTTGACTCTAAAAACATATGGTTAAGACACCAGAATTATGATTATACCACACTTAAAAGTCTAGATATGGTCAAATATAGGTTGCGGATTCCATATTGTCAGCCATCTTGAATTTGAACCCCTAGGTGCATTCGAAAAAAAAAATGGAAATATGTTTTATCGTAAAGTAGACGTCCTAACTATGTGAAATCTGTTGAAATATCACTTTTAACAAAACTTTAACACAATAGTTTAATTATTGAGCCATTGAAAGTTGAATAAACTTCATAATAAAATCAGGATCGATATCGGATTGGGCTGATTATTGTGACTGCTGAATTTTGCAACCTATAGATGATATTTCTTGGTACATTAGCTCTTTTGCTCTTGAATAAAATTTTCAGAAAACGCTCCATTTGGACGAAAAGCCACTCAGAGCGCCACGGG
>JXSR01S028936.1:117225-129104 GCA_000969725.1 Ophiothrix spiculata
TAAGGTGTAAATTGTCCTATTCATCTTGAAAATCACTATTAATTGTCTTTATAGCAGTTAAATAATGCAGTAATATCCATTAACAATATTGCTCATTTCAATCACGATCTTCAAAATTAGGCAGAATTGGCGGGATCGGCGGCCATATTGGAACGAACTCACCTGAGTTGAGTCAGCAGTGGCAGAAAAACATGTTCAAAAATTATCTTTCTGTTACGCATCTAAGCTCCAAAAAGTAGCTCAACTTTGTCCATGATCCTTCAGAAATATTATTCCATGGAAAAAAGTGTCCAATCCAGTGAGAAAACAAGTAAACAAAGATCACAAAGACAGAGAGAACTGAGAGACGATGTTCATCGTGAACCGGAAGTAATGCGAAGTCACACTTCTTTCACGACGTAGCATCGTACACAGACTTCAGATAGAAATCATCAACTGTTACTTATGTATACAATGAACTTAAATATTTTAAAGGAAAATAGGAGATACTCACACTTTAAAGCATTTCTTTAGCAGCAATTTGGTGATAAAATTTCAGGAATCGGAAATCCTTGTTAAATCCTGCGGCATGCAGGACACTGAATATTAATAAGTGACGTCATCAACTATACAACATCTCGCACCAAATCAATTCGTCCAGCGCGTGATAGACGAGCTAACTCGGTCCGAAATTATAGCCTACCAATCAAGATCCAGGATTAAATTGAGTAGCACAATGAAAAACTACCTTGATTTTTCAACTGAATATCCAATAGAACAAAAAAAAATGCAGAACCAGAGGTTCTGGTCAGTGTTCCCACTAAGGATTTCAAGTTGCCTTTTAAAGACTCTGACACTTCTGACTCTGATTATATTGAAATATTATGGGCTCAAATACAGCTTGTTGGTTGTAAAACATTAACGGTTGGCTCCTTTTATAGACCTCCAAATAGAAAGGAAGCCAAGTACCTTCAGGAATTGCATGACCCAGGTCAAAATTCCAGTTGATCCCAGTTGAACTGGTTTGAACTGGTTTCTCTCTAGCTCTGAAACCAGTTGAACCAGTTCAACTGGTTTTCCAACTGGCCGTAGAATTTCCGTCACGGAAAATGGAACACTTCCAACTGGGATGATGAAAAACCAGTTGAAACCATTTCAACTGGTTTTCCAACTGTGAATCTTTGTTAAAAGTTCAACTGGGATCTTAGAGCAAACCAGTTGAGCTGGTATCAACTGGAATTTCTTTTCACTATTTTCACTATGTTTTTGTTCTATTTGAACTTCAACTGATGTCTCAAGCTTCGTTTACTGGGATTTCTTATAATGCTTCACAACTGTGTTTTATTGTCAGGTTTCTTTCACATTATGAGTATAATGCATCTTGTATATATATCACCCTATAGTTGACTATATAAATTCTGTGGTGTTAAATTTGATATAATCATTTCTAAATGATTTCTAAATGTTTGAGATTATTGTGTTTGATGTGCAAAGCTTTACATGAAGGAGTTAATTATTTTTGTCAGGTGAATGACTATTCTAGCACTTGAAATGGTTAAGAGTTCCATATTGTGTAACATATAGCCCAGTTTCAAACTCACTATAACTGGTATTACATGAAACCAGTTCAAATAGGATCATTTGATACCAGTTTAAGTGATAACAAGACAAGTAAAACCAGTTCAATTGGTATCAAATGAAACCAGTTAAACTGGAATCACTGAAAACCAGTTCAATTGGAATCGTTCGGAACCAGTTGAACTGTTATCAAAGAAAACCAACCAGTTCTACTGGAATTGCTGGAAATGATACCAGTTGAACTGGTATCACGAAATGAGACCAGCTGAACTGGTTTTATTTTTTGATACCAGTTGAACTGGTTTCATTTGATACCAGTTGAACTGGTTTCATTTCAGTTCAACTGGAATCATTGGAAACCAGTTCAACTGGTATCAAATGAAACCAGTTAAACTGGGATCAACTGGTGTTCTCAAAACAGTTGAACCCAGTTACCAGTTGAACTGGAGTCAACTGGAACGTTCCATTTTCCGTGACGGAATTTCATCGCCCAGTTGTAAACACAGTTGAACTGGTATCGAATGAAACCAGTTGATACCAGTTCAACTTGGATCAACTGGGATTTCTTAACTACAACAAATTCCAGTTGGACCTAGTTGAAACCTAGTTCAATCCAGTTGATACACCAACTGGTATTCAGAAATGTCAATTTGGATCAACTGGGATTTCATAACTACAACAAATACCAATAGGACCTAGTTGAAACCTAGTTCAATTCAGTTGAACATAGTTAAGCACAGTTCAACACAGTTGATATTTCCAACTGGTTTCAACTGGAATTTTGACCTGGGGACTCGTTGGCAAAGATTAAAGATCCAAATGAGGGTGTTATTTGGCTGGGAGGAGATTTTAATCTCGGTAACATTGAATGGCCTAACCAGGTTATACATCCTAGCTCCAGCAATTCTAGGAGTCAGTGTCAACAGTTGATTGACATTGCTAACAATTTCAACCTGGACCAGATCGTGTGTGAGCCTACTAGGCAAGGCAGTATACTGGATCTCTTCTTTACCAACAATGCAACTCTTGTGGAGAAAAACTCTGTAAACAAAAACCCAGGAAGATCTTCCTATATCACAAAGGTGATATGACTGGGTTGCGTGAAGAACTAAGTAACTTCAGTCATGATTTTGTTACAAACAGATCTTCAAATGAATCAGTTGAGTATCTTTGGTCACTCTTCAATGAGAAATTGTCATTCTTAATTAACAAATATGTTCCAACTAAAATGGTGAACAGACAGTTTAAACCTCCATGGATAAACAACAGAGTTAGACGTATGTTAAGACAAAAACAAAGGGCCTATATTTAAATAGAGCACGTAAATCTAATATCATAGACGATACATACGAGACTTCTGCGCATGGAATCGAAAAAACAGTTCTGGTCATTTGTGAAGAACATGCGCAAGGATACCTCTGGAGTGCAAGCCCTTAGAAGCAGAGGTACCTTACACTGAAAACTTTAACTAGTCAAGCAGCTGCTTGACTAACTTTAAACTAGTCAGGCAGGTTAGTCTAGCTTGCCTGATTAGTTTGACGTTGGTCAAGCCAGGCTTGACTAGCTTTAAACTAGTCAAGCCTGCTTGACTAGCTTGTAAACTAGTCAAGCCCACTTGACTAACGTGCAAAACCTTGCTTGACGAGTTTGCCAGACTGAGAGCTTGACTAGCTTGACAGTACAAAAGAGCTTGACCAACTTCAAGTTGGTCAAGCTGGCTTGACTAGCTTAAGTTAGTCAGGCTGAGCACGGTCATGTGGAGTCATTGATGGCAACATGGTGGACAGCACAGACATGTAAAACATCGTGCCGTTGTTTGACCTCATAAATATCACCATTATGTACTGATGTATCGTGAATCATAACATTTGATTATATGCAGCTCACGGACTATTTTGGTCATATGTCACTCTTAAACCTCTCTCAACATTATTGACGAATTAGCTATATATACATCGTGGATTAAGCTTAAAAGCTTGTTATCGTACATGCATGTGCAATGGCGTGCTCGACTAGCTTGCCTGACTAACGTTGCCTAGTCCCGCTTGACTAACGTATCGCTAGTCAAGCCTGCTTGACTAACGTTAAGTTAGTCAAGATGTGTACCGTCTGGACTAACTTTAAACCAGTCAGTAACTAGTCAAGCGACTAGCCTAAACTAGTCAAGCTTGCTGGACTAACGTCAAGCTGGTCAACAGACTAACTTAAAACTAGTCAAGCAAGTAAAATGAGACTAGTCCAGCATGCTGGACTAGGCTAAGTTAGTCATCCTTGTTAGTCCAGCAATACAGACTAATTAAAGCTAGTCTAGATGTGTACCGTCTGGACTAGCTTAAAGTTAGTCAGGCTGACCAGTTTAGGTTTTCAGTGTAGAGTCAGATAACAAAAGGAAGGCTGAGCTCTTAAATGAGCAGTTTAAATCTGTCTTCACAAATGAAGACATGACAGCCATCCCTGATTTTGTTCCAATGAATTATCCATCCATTTCAGATATAGTCATCATGACTACCGGCGTCGAAAAATTGCTAAAAAATCTAAATCCCAGCAAGGCCTCGGGGCCGGATGGGATTTCTCCGCGCATTTTGAAAGAGTTCGCTTGCGAAATTGCTCCCATTTTTACCATAATTTTCCAAAGTTCTGTTGACTCTGGTGTTCTTCCCAGTGATTGGAAACATGCAAATGTCTCGCCCATCTATAAAAAGGGAACCGTACCAGAGCCAGCAATTACCGGCCGGTGTCTCTCACCTCAGTACCATGCAAATTACTTGAGCATATATATCATTCTCATATCATGAAATTTATGGACACACACAAGATCTTAACATCAGCCCAGCATGGATTTAGAAGTGGCCACTCTTGTGAATCACAATTAATACAAACCATCCATGATTTTGCATCATCTCTAGATAACAAAACTCAAACCGACTTCGTAATAATGGATTTCTCAAAGGCATTTGACACTGTCCCACATAACCGCCTGCTATTCAAATGTTCTCAATATGGTATAAATGGTAAAATTAATAATTGGCTGTCATCATTTTTGAAAGGACGCAAACAACGCGTTATCGTTGCTGGTGATTTTTCAGACTGGGCTGATGTAATATCAGGAGTACCCCAAGGTACAGTCCTTGGCCCTTTACTATTCTTGATCTACATAAACGACTTACCTGATAGCATTAATTCATCTGTGAGGCTATTCGCCGATGATTGCGTTCTTTACAAAAACATATTTACTATTCAGGACACACACATTCTCCAAAAAGATCTGGAGTCCCTAGCACTCTGGGAACGCCGTTGGCAAATGAGTTTTAACCCAGAAAAATGCTATGTTATGCGTATACCTGCAAGTAAGTCTCCAATTATAACCAAATATAAACTTGGGGAAGCTACGCTCCAAGAAACAAATCAACATACTTACCTTGGAATAGATATTGAAAGTAACTTGAAGTGGAACTCACACATAAACCGTATAACCAGCTCTGCAAGTAGAACTCTTGGATTCATTAGGAGAAATCTTGGTTCATGCACTACTGAAACCAAAAAATCAGCTATAATACTACCTTAGTGCGTCCTACCCTTGAATACTGCTCCGCAGTCTGGGATCCCCATACTGTAGACCACATAAAGCAAGTGGGGAAAATTCAGAGGCGGGCAGCAAGATTTATCCTAAATAATTACGACTGGCGCTCAAGTGTTACAAATATGATCCGTCAACTGGATCTGGACATGCTCTCCACCAGGAGGGAGATAAACAGACTTTGTATCCTCAATAAGGCCATAGCTAGGGGGCACTTAGCTTTACCAGTACAACATTATCTGCAACCGGCCCAAAGGCGAACCAGAAGATCCCACACAGCAGCTTACATCGAACAGCAGTCTAGATTGGACGTTTATAAATACTCATTTGTTCCAAGGACAATAAGAGACTGGAATAATCTTCCATCCACAATCACTAATTTACTTGAAACTGAACAATTCAAATCAGCCGTCTCAAATCTTCTCAAACAAAGAGACGCACAAGCAAGAGACTAATTTGTGAAAGCACCGCACACCTATTCCTATTCGCCTTGATCCACTTGGATTGTTGAATAGTATCTTAAAGAAGAAGAAGAAGAAGAAAAGAAAAAAAATAGGCCTACATCTCGCCACTGTTTGCCAATTTCAGAAAGATCACCTCAAAATGAGAGTAATGTTGAACATAATCTGAATAAACTGAAATAAGTGAACGTTGTGTATAACTAAAACCCTATTTTTGACTTTTTGGTTTTGGAACCCCCAAGTTGCGCCAACTTTGCGACATACGGCCTTAGCGGGAACAGAGGACTAAGTAGGCTATGTCTTCTCTTCCTATATTTGCAGATTATGTGAACACAGAAAGTAAAATTTTGAATCATGTTAAAGGCTCTACAAAGAACCAACAAAAGTTTTTTCAAACCTCCTCTCACCGAATGACCCCCTTTTGATTTTTCACAGGTTGCTCTCACTGAATGACCCCCATTTTCTACATGGTCTCTGATTTTCCAAAGAAAAGTCTCTCACTGCACTGAATGACCCTTGTTTTCATAACTTGTACAATTGTTTCTCAAACGCTCTTACTGAATGACCCCTGTTGCATGTTGGTGAGTTTTACCATGTATCTTCTGATGATTTTGGCTCTATGTAAGTGTTAACACCTATGGATCATACCTAATAGGTTTTAATACCCCAAGAATAATTATTTCATGGTTTTTACATTATTGTTCAAACACCTCACCGGAAGATCTCAAGTTTTGCGATAAATTTGAGCGCCTCACTTAGTGACCCTTTTTTATGCAATGAGATCCTCACCAAAAGACCCCCTATTTTTTACTGCATGTCCTCACCGAATGACACCCTTTTTTGAGAGCTCCTCACCGAAAGACCCCCGGGGGCACTAAAATTTGAAAGTGGTAGCAGGGGCGTAACCAGCTTTGACTGTCCGGGGGGGGCAAGACTCAAGAGGCTTCCCGATTTTTGTACTTGCTTGAATAAAATTAACGCGCGCGTAGCGCGCGCGCAAAAATATTTGGACAAATTTGTTTATTATAGCTAAAAAACGCCTATTTTTGTATGAAATAATGGTTTCTTTCATTTTTCTTTTCTCCTTTCCCTTTTCTTTTCCTTCCTTTTCTCTTTTCCTTCTCCTTTTCCCTCTTCTTTCCCCCTTTTCTTCTTCTTCCTCCCTTTCTTCCCTTCCCATTTTTTTGCTGTCTTTCCCGGACACCCCCCTGGTTACGCCCCTGAGTGGTAGGTATGTCCGGCGCGAAGCGCCGGATTGAGGGTCAAGTGAACTGATTTTATGAAAAAATATGTCCCTTTTTAACTAATTTTTGGGGTCTACTGATCTGAAATTTTGACCAAAAGTAGTCTTCTGAGCTGAAAATTTTCAAATTTCTTGATCAATTATCACACTTGGAGCTAAAATATTGTATTTTTCCTCAAATAGGGGTTCTAATGAACTGAATCTTGCTAAAAATGAGGGTCTAATTAATGAACTGCCTGTAGGTCTGAAAAAGGGGGTCTTGACCGCTGGACATATGTACCCTGCTCATATGTGTGAGTGAGCCCCCCCTGGGAAAGACCCCTTCTTTTCTTGATTTAGCCTGTCACAGAAAGACCCCTCTTCTGAGGTCCGTGCCGCACTTTCAAATACGAGTGCCCCCGGGGTCTCGGCCTCAAGGACTATATACAATACTATAGGCCTAAAGTGTTAACAATGAAGCGCCCCCTGTCACCCATGACTTTTGATTTTTTTTTAGCTTACAGGCCCGCGGCCCCGGGGACTCCTGAAGGACATTGTATTTAGTTGAAACGATTTTTAATCAAAAGCACAAAATGGACAAAATATCGGACTCAAAATGTTTAGAGGGTATGTAACAACAGAAACATTTCTCTCTAATTCAGATATTTTAACATGTTTGAAATCCAAAATGGCAATACTGAGCTTTAAAATGCCTTCAAAACAGACGTTTATACGCAAGAATGAGTCAAGAGCGACTTGATATGTTTAAAACAGCACAAAAACACTAAGATGTGTAAAAGAACGAATGGAAAACGACTATGATGATTACAACGAACACGATTCTTCCCAAATAAAGGTTCTGTGTTCAAACCCCAAATCAACTGCCTCAAATGGTGCCCATATGAAGATCCAAGATGGCCGCTTAATTAAGTACATTATAAGCCTAACACCATTAAATGTTCAAATTATCAATACAAATGGCAGCGAGGGTTACAGCAAAAACAAATTTCAATAAATTATGTTAATAATATCTTTTAAATTCAAAGTTGTATTGGACTCCAAAATGGCTGCCAAATGTAAATCTTTACTCAAAATAGGTTAAAATTGAGTTTAAACTTGGTTTTAAAAAACTTGCTATGCTTTTAATCAAAAATGTCGCCCATAACAAGGCCCAAAATGACCACCAAAATACTCGAAAGAGATCAAGCTTTGTTGTGGCCCCTGTGCCACATTCTGTTGATTATTTGAAAAAAAAAAAGTTTTTAATGCTGTTTTTAATGTCCCTGTAACTTTTGTTTGGAGCGAAAATATGTATTTTGGTACCATTTTTACTTCATATTTGGTGCCATTTTGATTTTCAAACATGTTCTCTACATAATACATAATGAATGCTGAATTTTTACATTGTAACCCTCCAAAGTAATTTCAGTGGTTATTTTGAATATAGTTAACGGTTTTTAATGTTGTCATAAAGTTGCTATAACCAATAAGCCAGCAATTGCACTTTGACCCTTTGGCCATCATAGCCGCCATTTTGGATTTGAAACATCTAAACAACCTAATATAGGGGTAATTGTTGCTGTTGTAACCTCACAGCCATTTTTCATTGATAGTTTGTGGTATTTTCAATGCTGTTTTAAAGTCGCTTCGACTCATTTTTGCATGTAAAATGTCTTTTAGCGCCATTTCGGATATTAATATGGGCACCATTTCGTATTTCAAAATTTTTGTAACCTAATTTCAACACATACGTTACTCTTGTAATCCTAAAATCAATTATTCACCTATTATTATGATCATTTGGTAGCTTTATACCCTTTTATGCACATAAAACGTTTGGCAGCCATGTTGGACCCCAGTACGTGCGCCATCTTTAATTTAAAACAGGATAACAACATAACTAGGGGTTGATCTTGTTGCAATCCTCAATGTTATATCCTGTATATTTTTATGATAATAGGCATTTTAAAGGCCGTTTTGGTCCATTTGAGAGTAAATAAGCTATTTTGGTAGCCACTTTGAATATGGAAGATCAATATGAACCTTTTTACAATTTAAATGGAAAACTGATTCAATAAAATATTGTTCTTTCTTTTCTTTTCTCTGTTACAATGTTATTAGTAATTGATTACTATTTAATAAATTACTATTTTCCATTTTTGACCAAAATGTATATGTTTTGACAGTTTTTTGGGACCTATCCAACGACATTATGCGTCATGCCAAGGAAACGTGTTTAAAATTAACAGATTTGGTAAAACGACGGTGGAAGATCTCACACTAAAGTGCAATATCATTATATAAATATATATATGAAAAAAAAAACCAAGACCAGTAGTAGGCTCATGCCGCCGCATGGTTTCCTGTCTTGGATCTCACAGTAAAGTGTAATATCATTATCAAGATAAATCCTCTGCGCAGCGCAGGACTAGGCAACTATGCACCAAGCTATTATATAGCAAAGTGACGTGATCACTGTCGCAGGTGTGGATAATTATAGTGGAGAAGGAATCCAAATTTAAACTTAAGAATGCGACTTACTTGTTTGATATTAGGCCTACCTTTTTTGTATTCCATATTATAGTTAATGATTATTAAGACTTGTCTATTTTTTAATATTTTACCTAAAATAAGTTGGCTATTACTTTGTGATTTATATCAATTAAAAACAACTTGGCGATTTGTAGTGTTATTTTAACCCTCGTCTATCCAAGCCTTTTTTGTAACACGTCTAACCAAGGGGGTATTTTGGAACGCAACCCCCTATGAACTTAGTTTTGCTATCAAAAGATAGGTATGGTCCTCCCCTATCCAACGATACCAAGATCAAAGAAATCGGCTAAGGCGTTACGTAATTATGACGTCATAATTTGGCCACCAATATCAACATTTTGTTATAAGTTCTAAATAACGGAATTGTATCGGGTTGTTTGCAAAATAAAGAAGGGAAATGATAATTGTAACATGCCCTGCAAGTTTCAGCTTTATAGCATGCATTATATTTTTTTCAAAACATGGTGACTAAAAACTTTCCGGGGTTTCACCACCCCAACCCCGCCCCTACATCCCAACTTTGAAGGCCTACCCTAACCCCACCTTAGGTGGTATCCCCTAATATTTTCATCAAAATGACCGCAAAGGATGTAAAAGAGATTACCCAAATGACTGGGGTCGGTTGCTTTTGCGTTTTTATGCTGCGGGGAAAAAACCTTAGGTGGTTACAACCCTATCCCTACCCCTTGGTTAGATGAGGGTTAATAATAATACAAACCCGTCAGTCTTACAACGACTGCACGCATTCCGCTTCTGTGTTGGTTGGTAGCCTGAACATTAGGAAGTGAAGGAGCCCTGGCTTTCAGACCCATACTCTGTTGAATTACATATATAGGGATCACAATTATTGATTCGTGTGAAAAGCTGACAAAAATCTGAAATATGAAACTGAGGCGCCTATGGTAGCACTCTGGTAGCAACAAAATGAATGTCTGTGTCTATTTTTTTGTGCAGGATGTAAAAGGTAAGCTTAGACTTGATAGAAATCTCCACCATTTCACAGGCACCATAGACCCGGTGTGATAGGAATAGTAGTCTCGATCTCCCGTTCTTATTGTCCGGATTCTACAGTAAAGTATAGGCTAACAACTTTCACGTACCATTAGCTTCAAGCTTTATTCAGTTATGGTCTATGGAGGGCAGACTTAGATTCCAGGGGACTAAGAAATCTTTTACATCGGTATTAGAAGTCTGTGAAAACTCGGGCTAAAGATAAATATGAAAAATAAGACCAGGAATAGCCCTATGCTGTCGCTGGGTTTCCTTTCTAGACATCCAAGATCTCACAGTAAAGGGGGAACCTCGTAATATTAAGATAAATATGAAAATAAGACCTGGAATAGGCCCATGCCGCCGCTGGGTTTCCTGTCTAGATACCTAAAATCTCACAGTAAAGTGCAATATTAACATAAAACCCGGAGTACCCAAATTACTGATTTTATTGCATTTTTAGGAAGTACTTCCAACTTCTCACTTATGTCCATAACCACTCCGGTTAAACTTGAATACTGAAAGTACAAGAAACAATTATTTTTGCTTTGAATTTGTATGTTCATGGGGACATAAAAATAAATGGTAGTGTTTCTACAGATTAACTGTTCAATTCTCAAAATGAACACTTTATTCATCTAACAAAACAATTAAAACATAATAATTCGTGCCAAAATCAACAAGCATACGTTTGATATTACAGATTTTGAAAACAGAAACACTGTTGGTATATCGGTAAGAAGGAATTTGATGGAAAATCGTCTTTTTAAGAAAAATGATAAAACTTTATTTCTACCATGTCTTTTGTTGATTCAAAAGTTTTTTATGAGTTTTCATATCCATGTGAAACCGTGGCAACTACCTGTAAGTGAAAAGTAATTTTTTATGGGTTGAAATTTACATTTTTTTGTGTTCCTAGTGTGTTGTTCTTGGTTTTTTTTCAGGGCAGCAAAATGTTTGTTATATCCTATTTAAAGTTTTTTAATAGGAATATTTTCAGGAAGTCTTTTGCACTTGGTCTCAAATTAGAAGAGTTCAAACGGAGTTTCTGGTGTATTTTCTCCACACTGTATTCTATAGCCGGTTCTGTACATGATGTAGTATGAAAACCGCTGCACATACCTGTAACATTAGAAGAAGAAAAAAAAACATAAACACACGCATATTGAATATATTTTAAGTATATACATTTTTAAACTGAGACTGCAGCACAGTGTTTCATGCTAACCTGGTCTAGGAACTAGTACACTAGCAATCATGAGGCATTATCTATAATTAAACACTTAAATAGAAAAAAATCAAATACTGAAGTGGAGTAACACATAAATACAGTCCGTATTAAACTCAAATTTACAAGTACTTAGCAACTTTTCTTGTTCATCTCTAATACTTAACTTGAAAGTGTTGCTAACATGTCTACCTATGGTTTTAATTCTTTACTTACTTGGTAACTTTACATGTTTGCCAGCCAAATCTACCACACGGTTCTGTGGTCTCTATAGGTATCCGTCTGCGGGAT
>JXSR01S028940.1:6095-23279 GCA_000969725.1 Ophiothrix spiculata
CAAACGTTACAAAAAATACGTTGGTAAGACAAGGGTTAAGGGGAAATAAAATTAGTCCGTATTTTTTTCGAATCATGATACCCGAATTACATCTGTGGGTCAAACGATTTCGGAGATATTAGAATTTTATCCGAAAATCATGACGCTATTTGAGCTACATTGTTCTTTTTTTATATTTTGGCGACCATTTTGACCTAATTTTGGACGCCATCTTGGATTTGAAACATTTGAATGACATGATTTTAGGATAAAATGTTATTGTCAACCTTCAAAGCAATTTTTCCTTCATAACTTTGAATATTTTATTATTTTAATGCTGTTTAAAATCGCATTTAACCCATTTATGTGCAAACATTGTACTTTGGCGGCCATTTTGGGTCCTATTGGGCTCCATCTTGAATTCCATATTTGAATTCTTAATGATTGTGTGTATCATTCGGTAGCCATTTTGGAAAAGTGCCCCAAGGGAGAGTTATTTTCAATTTTTACAATTTTTATGACTGATTTGTATTTTAATAATCACATTTAATCTTGAGTATATGCGCATATATGCGCTGTAATTTTATAAAGATTGTCTTGTTTTGGGCCCTTTTCATGGGGTATCCGATCATTTTATTGAATTTTGGCGGTCATTTTTAAAAACACCCTGTAGCGCGAATTCCCACTTTTCCCAGAAGTTGGCCCCAAAAATGTCGATTCAGCATCCAAAAAATTATGAAAAACTCTCTAAAACCTTCTTACGCTTGGTCCGAGAAAGGGGCCTTCATTTAAGCTCCAACTACTTTGTCCCATTGGAATTTATCTCTGAGAATTTATCGCAGAACACAAACCAGTCTAGTTACTAGCGGAATTCAAGTTAAAACTACAGCGTCATTATACATCTACATGTATATAATATGAGATAATGTAAAATAAAGAAAAGGGATTTTTTTTTTGGTTTCAAAAGTTTTTTTAGTGTATTGATTTGTGTTATTTTGAACCCGCAAGGTAATTTCAGCCGTGGTCAAAGTTGACTCGTATAAACCACTATTGTGACCTCATATCAGTTAGAAATATCGTATGTATGTTAAAGTTTTTCCCTCATGTCTTTCATATTTTCCTAGCATCTCACCATATAATGTTGTGCCTGCCTATTTTGAAACACGATGCTTAATTTAGGACGACAATCAATTGAATTCGTCGTATATGAAGCATTTTATTAAAATCCTTTCACCAAATAAAATAGATAAATCAAAAGTGGTAACGATTTTATTGTCTATACATGTATTTTTTAACAGTGAATAGCTCATAAAAACATTTTTGGTGTAATTTGTGATTATATATCATTATTGAGCATATTTAATAAAAGTAACTTTTTATACTTTCATATTTAACATTACAAAGGATAATACATTATTATAATTATATCACATAATTATGAAATTTAACCCATGTAATTAGACCAAATTTCCTTTTAATAATATCATTCTAAATTATTGTTCGAGATGTTTGTAGCAAAGCATCAGATTTGTCCTCTTTTTCTAATTATCAAGCAAGAGGTTTTATAAGCTAATCAAGTGAATCTATATAGATAGCATCAAAGCTAGATAACAACATTGTGCAATGATGGGGTAAGTTATAGGGACTACGAGCGCTTGGATCTACATTAATCTACATTCCATTGTAGATCTCAGTGTAGATTGCGTCTACACGATGAAACATCAATGCAAATGTGGATTCCTACAGCGCCCAAACTGCACGTATGTTTCTATGCCTAAGCATTATGACTACGAGTTTCTAAGTTGCTTGTCATCGCCCTAGCTTTTGTAATGCCTGAGGCGCTCATGTACCATATGTCGGATCTATAGATCAAAGGAATCTACTTTGGTATAGATTCGAGCTCGTGGCCAATATTTTTGAAACGCTGCTAAAGGTCAAAACATACTTCTTATGGGCTACCAAACATTTGGTGCATCAAGTCTTTGTCATCTTATAATCTGATATATAGTTACAATGTATTTTCTATTAGTAACGGATGCTTGGTGATGAAAAATCAATACTCTACCACATTTTCTTTGCTTGATGATTTTCAACACCAATTATCCGTTATTGATTAGAAAATGCATTGGAATTAATGTAATAACAAAGACTTGTTGCACCAAATGTTTGATAGCTCAAAATAGTATGTTTTCACCTTAACTCTAGTTGGCAACTAACCTATTGACTATATGTCAAATTTGGACAGATAATAGGTTAGTTGCCAACTAGAGTTACAAGCTATTCATGAATATGCGCACTGGTGCATGGTGTATAGCTTACCCCAATATCATTATCCCGGGTCATGATCATAAAGTTATGATTGATATTTAAAAGATGAAATGAACACTGCGTCTATGATAAAAACTAAATATGAGGCGAAACGATCAGCATCAATTGACTAAATATTAACTGCGCATAATAATTAAAAGGACGTTTCCAGGTTAATATCCACATCGAACTCCAAGATCCTCGCTGTGAGAGCAGCTTCTCAAATCTCCCCATCCATTGTGCCAGCATTCGTTGAAGCCGTTTTCATATCCGTTGCATTGGACGTAATCCAGCCATATCTGACCCACACCAGATGAGAAATTGCACGACGACTGCGAGCATGTTGTCCCCGTAGCATAGCCGAGTTGTCTGCAAATTACCTGAGCGCCTATACTCACAAAATTGTCATCACATACAGTGCCCCACACATCATTATACAGCACCTCCACACGCCCATAGTCAACTGCACCATCATTGTTCACCAAACGTATGGGAACAGTTGCATCTATTACAAAGTGTAAAGATTGTTAAATTCATTTGGTTGATATCAATTCACGTAATAAATGTTAGACCCTGCTTTATACGAAGGGCCAAATTATACGTGTTTTTTTGAGCTACCAAATATTTTGTGTAACAAGTCTTTGTTATCTTATAATCTAGTAATATAATTCCAATGCATCTTCTAATCAATAACGGCTAATTGGGGTTTAAATCACCAAACATTCTCACCAAATGTGTTTGTTTGTTTGTTTGTTTGTTTTTTATTTGGCAAATCGATAAACACAATCACAGAAATAGACAAATATCATAAATCGATAGCTATATACAAAAATGAACATATTAAAGTAGCAAATGACACTCAAAATTAGACAGCCAAATCGATATGCCAGGATGGCCCATAAAGTTGACAAAATATGTCAACTTATTTCCAATGGGGTCCTTAAAATGAAAATGTTGCCTGCAAAAGAGTGAAACTAACCAAAAGACGGACATAAAGGGCAGAGCACCAATTATCCGTTATTGATTAGTAGACGCATTGGTGAAAATGTTTGGTGATTTATAGCATCAATTATCCGTTATTGATTAGTATACGCATTGACATTATATTACTAGATTATAAGATAACAAAGACTTGTTAGGGACGCACCATTAGACTTCAAGGGGGGGAGCAGGAAGTTTTTTGAAAAAAAAAAACTTGACCCACCCAAAGGTGAAAAAAAAAACTTGACCCACACACAGGAGAAAAAAAACAACTTGACCCACACACAGGAGAAAAAAACAACTTGACCCACTGGGGATTGGAAACTTGCCCCATCTACAACTAAAAATAAAAAAACTTTGCCTCATCAGACACTAAAAAAAAAAACTTTCCCTGCCAGGCTGGAGAAAAGAAAAACTTGTCCTAACCCAAACTTCCTGCTCCCCCCTTGAAGTCTAATGGTGCGTCCCTTACCCATAATATTTGATATATATTGATCATGTGATCAGTTTACCTATGGTGTGCTTTATTGCAATTATCTGATTAAACTGATTATCGACTGACCTTGAATTTATGTGATAAAAAGTATTGAGTGATTTACGACACTAAAATGGTTTTATATGGCTCATTTTTCGCCCTAATCATGCTAATGTCAACATTTCTATGGTACGGACAAGTATGTCTTGGCATGCTGACTGGGCTGCTTCATTCATCCAAAAGCAAATGCCCGGGCCAAAAACACCCCCCCCCCCCCCTGGAAAACATGCGGGTAACAACGGTGTTCAACCTCTGTAATTCCTAGGCATTATTGGCAAACGATAAAAAATTGGGTTCCTTCAATCTAAAAAACATTCTAAAATCTTTCTCAGACCGTCATTTGCCCGACAGACCCTCACTTGTAACGCTCTCACTCGTAACGGAGCACTAGAATAATAGAAAGGAAATAATCGGTCATGTACGAAATAATTATTACATGATGAAATAAACTTACTTTCCGAGTTAGTGCCCGTACATATAACACTTGCATCTTCATCATGTGAGCAAGAACGCACTTTTTTCCAACCGTAATGAAGACAGTCTCCAAGTCCTTGCTCTAGACCTGTGCATCTAACATAATCTAGCATTATAGGTCCGGATCCTTTCTGAAAAAATGCACCGTATCTTGCCACACCACCTCCAAACCCGAGTTGACGGCAGACAACCTGGGCATCATCGTGTTTAAAATCGTCATCACACACCGTGCCCCACTCGTCCTGATATAAAACTTCCACGCGTCCCTCGCGATGAGTTGAGCCATCTACTAGACGGACAGAAGTTACAGCAGCTGGAGCAAAAATGTGATTATGTTTATGTAAATTTTAAAACTTTTTACAAGGCAGACAAGGTTTTCCATGTACTTGCTTGATATCACAAAGAAATCATGCTTCGTTGCGTCGCTTGGTGAAAATTGATGCAAATTAGCAGCGCTCGAAATTATGGTTGTCCGGTTGTCCGGGACAACCAAATCTAGCGCCGGACAACCTAAATTTATGCTGTGGTTGTCCGGCGGACAACCATAATTTTTCAAAGTCAAATAAACATACTTCTTAGCATGTTTATTTCCAAACTGGAACCTTCGATACAATTGTAACATTTTTTAGCATTATTCTTAAATCCCCTGATCGCCGTAAAAAATATGATTTTTTATCAATTTGCTGTTGAAAAAAATTAGAAGTAGGTGTCTCGTAGTTGTCTGTGCGCTTGGGAGACTTTTTTTTTCTTGTCAGTTAAGAAAAGCTACGTCAAACAATTTTGGGGTACCTTTTTGAGTCTGGCGCCGCGCTTGACGGACAACCAAATTTCTGACGGACAACCAAAAATTACAACCTGGTTGTCCGTCGGACAACCATGTTTTTCTCCTTAATTCGAGCGCTGCAAATTAGTGTGAAAACGAACCCAATATAGTGATAAAATCATTAAAAAACAATTAATCTTATTTAATGCTTACATTTTTGCTCGTTTTTATTTCATTTAAGTAACATTAATTGGTGCTCTTTAGCGCATCTTGTTCATCATTTTGAAGAAAACAAGAAAGGAAAGGATTTGTCGTCTATGACTATAGTCACAATAACTCGTACGAACAGTTACGATCAGTGTTTAATCCGTTTAAAAGGACCACGAGCAGCGAGCAAAGCGAGCAGCAAGGGCGTAGCGTGGTCCTATTAGGCCCTGTATCCATTGGCTGTACCCATATTACGTGTGCACTTGTCTCGTTTTCTATTGTTAGTAATTGTGCGGCGCAACACAGGCAATAAACTTCGTTCTGCTTAGTGATCATATCAGTGGCCTATGTACGGCAGATGATTCCTATGACCTGGCAGCACCAACAATCAACATGTTCATACTTGGTGAGCACCAGGTAATAGGAATATCTGCCGTACACAGGCCACTGATATGATCACTAATCAGAACGAAGTGTATTGTTTGTGTTGCGCCGCACAATTACGAACAAAGGAAAACGAGACTAGGGCATACTGCATGTGGGTACAGCCAATGGATACAGGGCCTTAGATGGACTAAACACTGTTCGTAACTGTTCGTACGACGTTTTGTGACCATAGTCCAAGTTCAAATCGAAATTTTGAAAATAATTATCTCCGTGCTATTAAGGGCTTGAACATGTTGAACGTTCGGGATGTTTTAATTGACGTTTACCTTCAAAATGGTAATAAAACCTGGTAGAATTGAGATGTTTACTTTTCATTGCACAATTTTTTGAACGGTCCCCTATTTCCATCTAAAATTATAACTTAAAAAAAAAAAAGTTGTTATATTTAAAGACGTCATAAATACGTAATGGCTGGTCCGATTGTAATTGTATGGATAGAGGGGATTTAAAGTTATAGACTCTACTATGGTACCAAATAACACCACTTCATTATCAAAGCGATGTTAAATTGTTTCACGCCAAAAAAGAGGGATTAATTTAGCAAGAGTTAGGACTCTTATTTTCCTCCAATATACAGGAAATGTTTATCATCCTCTAAATATATTTCTTCACTTACCAATATCTGATTGTAAATATTCAAAAAAATATATATAAAATTTAAATGAGTGAGTATATATAACCTTTTCATTTTCAATAAACCTTGAAAAAATCCGACATCACGATACTAATCACTTATCATTGTATTCTACACCCGGTGTAATGAGACTGAGTGTCCCCCATAACCAGGAGTCCGGGTCTAATTGAACTACACGGAATAAGTCGCAATCGATGATTTATTGATTGCACATGTACAAGTACGTTCTACACAATTTAATAGTAGCTAGGACATTTAAGTCACACGGACGCTGTATTTCATTACACCGTCACCCACTGGTATAGTTGAAGGTGCAACAATAAACTCCACACCTTCATCGACGTCCTTGTATTCAAGTTCTCATCCAGTTGTTATTATTGCTGCCACGGCAATAAGTAAGGTACCAATATTTCTAGGCAGTCATCTGCAGCAGATTATTTTCATTTTGTGTGCTCAAACCAAGAAGAGACTAAACACTTTCCGTGTATATTGTACTATAACTTAGCAGTCAAGATGCGTTTTATATACGGTATTGCGATAGGGAATGTTCATGCAGTAAAATATCAAATATTTTTTTTGCATGGCTAAAATTCATTGTCAATCTTTCAATATGAAATTTGTTTTGAAAAGGAAAAGTATTATAAACGTTGAACTTACGATTACTCACGTCTTCACAAATAACACCGACATCATCATCATCGTGTGAGCAGTAACTTCGTACTTTTCCCCATCCATAGTGTAAACAGTCTCCTAAACCTTGTTCTTCGCCTGTACATCTAACATAGTCCATCCACATTGGCGACTCTTTCGCTTGTTGGAAGTATGATCCATAACGTGCAATTCCTCCACTAAATCCTAATTGTCGACATACGACCTGAGCATCCAATGAATCAAAGTCGCTATATTCGCATACGCTGCCCCATTTATCCTGATAGAATATTTCAACACGTCCTTCTCTGTGGGTTGATCCATCTACCAAACGCACTGGAGCTGTATCGGCTAGTAGAAACATATAAAGATATATTCTATACAGGTATCATGTTATTTTTTTTCAATACTAACTTCGCTATTGTTTCATCAATTATGTAAACTAAAGGTAAGCGATCCTTCAATATTTTCGCTATAATTTGGAAGGAAACCGCTAGACTTATATAACGTCAATACTATATAAATTGTGATTCATTGCGTCGCTTATGAGACCGGTCGGGATCCAGTAGGTTATCCACTACTAAATAACTACCGGGTACCAAGCCATGGCCAAAATGGGAACTATTTGCTTGTGGGGCATCCAGTGAACCTACTCTAAAAAGCTTAAAATTGAGCTATGATGTGTAATAAAACAATATATTTCATATTACATCGTTAGATTTGAATGTCTCCTTTAAGTTTCTGACATTTGATTTGTAAAATACTCAGAAATTACTCCGCCAGAGTGATTCGCCGAATATTGGCCTGATCCTAGTTGTTTGCCAATTCATACTTGGGAAAGCAGGGCGGTAATGACATTACTACGTTCCGCGTTTCTAAAAGTGAAAACTTTTCAGGTAATACTATGCCGAAATTTTGACTATTTGTAGGATACATGTTGTACACCCCATAATGCCCGTTTATTAATCTAAGAGTTCTAAATATGAGAAAACCAGCCCCAAAGATGACCATTTTATCATATAACAGAATAGGAAAGGCATTTAGTAGTGTATAATCTCTAGAAACACTTAGAAATCGCCCACCAGACGAGCAAGAAATGGTTTGTCGCCGCGTCATACACATCAACGAAAAACTTTTCCGTCTTGATTTGATAGACAGGAGTCACTACAATATTGATATGACTCCAAGATTCATATTTTCAACACTTTCTTGGCTTCTGGACGTCATTTTAGCCGTCGGTAAGTGTATATTTTTCAGTCTATGCTACACTCAGTTGTAATGAAAAATCGCAATTTTAGCTGTGATGAAAGCGCCGTCTGTTAAGCTTCCTTGTGAAGTAAAAAAATCATATGCATAGCTAAAATTGTGCAAAATTAATTATTTACTTCATAATTAAAACTTTTAAATCAAAATATTTCCATATCGATACTCAGCGATGAGATTTGTGCACGGACGTTGGCCATTTCCTTAAGCTAAGCTTATACGCACCCCTTGCAATTGGTTTAACATGTGGCATGCTGCTTAGCCTAGCCTAGGCTGGGGCAAAGACATGACACCACATTGTTTTTCCAGATAGGCTGTTATAGATTCAGGGTATGCAGTGCCAGGGTAGGGCTAGGCTAAGCTGAACAATGTAGTTACACATAAAATACGATGCCTGCTTTTTATTCCCCTAAACAATGCAATGCCGATGATTTAATGTATTTCAAAACAGGAATGGATAGAGTGAATTCAGCAAATGATGACCAGCTATGGTTTTTGAGTGCATTAGTAGACTGTCACAGATGTTAACGAGAAGCTGAATGAGATGATTTCTTTGAAACAGATCTATAAACAGAAACTATAAACTTCAAAGTTCGTTTTTGCATATATTACAAACATATACCTATAGGTTATCCAATACTAAATAATTACCGGGAACCAAGCCATGGGCAAAATGGGAACTATTTGCTTGTGGGTCATCTAGAGAACCTACTCTAAAAAGCTTAAAATTGAGCTATGATGTGTAATAAAATATGAAGATTTCATATTACATCGTTAAGATTTGAATGTCTCCTTTCAGTTTCAGAAATTACTCCGCAAGAGTTATTCGCCGAATATTGGCCTGATCCCCAGTTTTTTGCCAATTCATACTTGGGAAAGCAGGGCGGTAATGACATTACTACGTTCAGCGTTTCTAAAAGTGAAAACTTTCCAGGTAATACTATGCTGAAATTTTGACTATTTGTAGGATACATGTTGTACATCCCATAATGCCCGTTTATTCATCTAAGAGTTCTAAATATGAGAAAACCAGCCCCAAAGATGAGACCCATAGGTCCGTATGCACAAAACTGGACTAAAGTTAGTCCCGGACTAAGAGAAACTGATTTCCTAAAAATAACATATCTTTTGGGAATCTGTGATAATAAAATGTCCTCGCTTAAAGATATATGGTGGATTTTCTATCATTAAACATTTTTTTCTGTTTTGGAACAATTTTTTTTTTTAAAGAACCAAAATTGGTTTAGTCCTGGACTAACTAAGTTAGTACCGGACTAAACTATTTTCTTGTTCTGAAAATAATTATAAAATTCTGAAACAGACAAAGATATCAAATAATGAAAATTTGACTCAGTCCGGGACTAACTTAGTCCTGTTTTGTGCATACGGACCATAGATTCTAGAACAGAATGATGCAAAATCTGCACCATTGAGCATTTTGAGAAATCCAAGATAAAACAAAATGGCTACCAAAACAAGAGGCGAGATTTCAAAATTGGTCAAATTTTGTTCAAAACCACACCAACATGTTCCTCTCATCACAAGGAAGCAGAAAAGGTATACTTTTACCTATGTCTGAATTATGGTTCTGGAGTTATAGCAAAAAATGTGAAAGGTCATATCAGAGGTCACGGAACTGGTCCTATGGGAGTCCAAAATTTAAAAAGTCTCCGATTCTGTTCAGAATGGTCTCAAACTATTCGTCTTGCAAAACTGTCTGCACAAAGTAATAGTTTAAAGTGCATCAGATCAATTTTTGCTATGGTTACAGGTCAAGGAAAACTTTGTGCTACAGGCACCAATGCAATGGTAAATATGGACTTTGTTTTTGCCTGCTACCATGGCAACAATTGACCTGACACGCTTTTAACTATCACTTTGTGTAGACACTTATGCAAGAGGAACAGTTTGAGACCAGTGTGAACAAAATCGGATACTTTTGAAATTTTGAACTCCCATGGGACCAAATCTGTGACCTCTGATATGACCTTTCACATTTTTGGCTATAACTCCAGAACCATATTTCAGACATAGATAAAAGTATACTTTTTATGCTTCCTTGGGATGAGAACAACATGTTGGTGTGGTTTTGAACAAAATTTGACCAATTTTGAAATCTCACCCCTTGTTTTGGTAGCCATTTTTGTTTTGTGTTTTGTGTGTACTTTGATGGTGGTTGCTTGGCTCAAAAAGGAGAAAAGGGGAGTGCATTCCAATAGACCGCTTTCTCTCCCTTTGGTTAGAGCACGGGTTTCGTAATACAATAAATCTCCTTGTTTCCTTGGGCAAGAAACTTTACTCTACTTGCTCCGTGGTCGGACAGTCACGTAATGCAGGGGGTCCCCTGTACGAATAGACTTCTTCATGGGGTATGCAATGTTATGCAAGTACTTGAATCATTGATTGATTGATTGATTACCGATTCTTGATATTATTAGTTAGCCGGGACCAGGTAAAGCATCGGCAATTCAAAATGAAGTGGACCGCTGTGATTATTACGTCTCGAATATACTCGATAGAACGTCGCAAAATATAACCATAACATCGCTTCGACGACGTTGTGGCCTTCTTTCTTGAGACAAAAACATCGGCAGCACGCAAGTTGTGAGGAACCTTAGGCTCGATCACATAGAACTATGATTCGGGTATACGGTGCACGATTTCACCTGGGCACGCGTATAGATGCAATCGAGCACGTGAATTTGATGCTACCGGTGTAATGAGACTGAGTGTCCCCCATAACCAGGAGTCCGGGTCTAATTGAACTACACGGAATAAGTCGCAATCGATGATTTATTGATCGCACATGTACAAGTACGTTCTACACAATTTAATAGGACATTTAAGTCACACGGACGCTGTATTTCATTACACCGGGTCACATAAGAGGGCACTATTCGAAAAACGGTATAGCTCGCCGTGTCTTTATAATAAAATATAGCCATCGAATACCGTATACCATATACTTCTATGTGATCGCAGCCTGACGCAAAGCTAATATTGAAATAATTGTGACACTCCTCGCGTCCCGCTTCCGTTCGTCCCTGTCAATACCCCGGGATAATTCTTCACCAAGGTAAATCTCTACGCTAATCCATCGCTAGTATAAGCTAGTATACATATCACTTCTTTCAGGAACATATAATATTAAGGATGCTCTTGCACTGTCACAATAAGCAGACTCTATGCATCGCTGAAACACTCGCGATGTTTGAATTGAGTCACCAAGTGATCATCATCGGGGAAGTAATATAAGATAGAAATAATAGTAGGTTTGTTTCACGATTTTATATAATAGCAAATACGGTACTGAAGTCCTTCACTTCCGTCCGAAACCCCTACAGTACCGTATTTGCTATTAAAACATCGTGAAACAAACCTATTAGTTTCTATCTTATTTTATTTCATCACAACTAGGTAACGTGGACTCGCCAAATTTTATACCATCGGGGAAGCATCGCTGATGTTTTCTCATTTGTATTGCCTCTGTGCACCCACCAATGCCCACGATGTATCAGGAATACATTAGGAACCATGGCACCAAGACCCTATAACTTGGGCTAGGTATTGTACTTACATGCTTAAGATACAAAGGGAATATATGGGGCATCTTTTAAGGTGTACGAATGATCATTGTTTTTATCATATTGATGTTAGGACTGGGTAGCTGTAGTATCCTCTAAATGTATTCAACATAGCAACAGTGTTATCGTTATATGAACAGGCAACACCACGTTACAGGTATTAGGAGAGAGCGAATAAAATGGACGATCACTAGTTATGGATTAAATCAAGTGTCGAAGTAGTTTAATTACCCACGCATAACGAGTCATTATAGTAGCTTTCGTGGAGTACTAGGCAACATTACGTACTTTAGTGTTAATAATTAGCCGAAAATGTTTTTTACAGACCAGCTTGTCCTTAACAGTAACAGCTTTGTCATACTTACGCTCACTCGTGTCTTCACAAATTACACCAGCATCATCATCATCGTGAGAACAGTAACTATGCAATTTCCCCCAACCATTGTGTAAACAGTCTCCTAGGCCTTGTTCTTTGCCTGTACACCTAACATTGTACAGCCATATTGGCGACCCTGACGTTCGTTGAAAGTATGAACCGTAACGTGCAACTCCCCCAGTAAATCCTAATTGTCGACATATAACTTGTGCATCCAGATTGTCAAAACCACTATATTCGCATACGCTGCCCCATTCCCCCTGATAGAATATTTCCACACGTCCTTCACGATGATTCGACCCGCCTACCAAACGCACTGGAGCTGTATCGGCTAGTAGAAAAATATAAAAGAATTTACCAGTTGTGTGTGGAGGGGGCTCCCTGTCTAAAATCATACTCTGGATCGAGAGTATAGGGCGGGGTCTAGGCCCGGGGGCACTCAACTTTAGTTTTGTTGGGATGTGCGGCCCTGATAACCTAGTCTAGAGAACTGAGGATTGTTCTGAAAAGGGGTCTAGAAAACTGAAGTGATTCCCCTCCCCCCCCCCCCAAAAAAAAGGGGGGGGGGGGGGGGGGGCTAAATTTCAGGTCTATAAGCAAATATGAATAATAGCTTGAAATTGAGGGTCTTTGGAAAATTAGGTTAGGGAACTGAACATTTTGAAAATAGAACTTGTGAACTAAATGAGCTTGAAGTGGGGGTTAAATGAGCGGCAGGCCGGTCGTGAGTGTCAGTGCACGGCTGGTGTACACTGAACTAATGCATTCACTAATTCTAGCATTTGTAACGATTTAAAAAAAAATTGATGAAGAAGAATACGCATTGATGTGATTTGATACCAGTGCGACAGTGATTTTTCATGACTTTTATTTTCTAAAAAGAATATCTACAGTGTGGGGCTAGCTTTCCTTTTTAAAGGAATTTTCATTATATACAGTGGCCAGTCCATTCCTCCTTATAGAGTATTTCAACACGTCCTTCTTATGGTTTGATATTTGTTTGGGGGACCCAATTGAAAAATAAGCCTGCATACGTATTTGCTGGGTTCTATTTTTGAGGGGCTATCCTGACCTTAGAACGTTGGTTGTTGTGACATGTGACTCTGTCATCTTTTTTGTAGCTTTTGTAATATTGTATTTTGCAGTGTTTCTCAACTAGACTAATCAGTATCACACTTACACTCACTGGTGTCTTCACAAATTATACCGACATCATCATCATCGTGCGAACAGTAACTATGCAATTTCCCCCAACCATTGTGTAAACAGTCTCCTAAGCCTTGTTCGTCGCCTGTACATCTAACATTATCCATCCACATTGGCGACCCTGACGTTCGTTTAAAGTAGGATCCTAAGACTGTAATGCCACCAGTAAGTCCCAACTGTCGACATACAACTTGTGCACCCAGATTATCAAAACCGTAATAATCGCATACAGTGCCCCATTCTCCCTGATAGAGTATTTCAACACGTCCTTCTCTGTGGGTTGATCCATCTACCAAACGCACTGAAGCTGCATCAGCTAGTAGAACAATATATAAAAATATATATGTTAATACTGTGGAAATACGGTAAACGGTCCTGTCCCAATAAACTAATGAGGTGAGGGTGAGGAGTCTATGAGCTTCTACGTTTTCAGCTTGAACACTATTTGAGAACAACACAAAGTTTGCGTCTATGGATATCCAGATATGCAATGGTAGGCGGAGTGTAGGAAGTGAGATTGGATATGGAAAATTAGACTGAAAGGAGCGCCTGGCTACAGAGTGGAGATCTGTAGCCATGGCGCGTAAGTTCAAGGGTATTAAGAAAATGGTTGGTGTGAGCCTGGGACTATGAAACCTATAGTCCCAGGTGTGAGCGGACCGTGAGGTTGTGGGCAGGTAAATGTCAGAGATACCATATGTTGCCTCCTATATAGTTGGGTCCCTGATGGTCAAAGTTGGTATAGTTTGGTGATACATGAAAATATAGAAGTGGCCCCCCTGGGAAGTACCGTCACAAAACAAATGTGACTTCGCCTATTTGATTGTTCTGGTACATTACCTCCTGAATATTCAGTCAACTGTACAATTTCTTTGTTAAAGAACACCACACCCTCTGATCAGGCTTTTATGTTTCATCACAAACAAAATTCAGTAGAGAAACAATAATTATTAATATTACGTAATGCTTGTTTCCGCATGTTCTGTCAAGGTCTCCACGTGCGCACATTACCCCGTCATGCTATAGTTTTCGTTGCCTATAACACGTGGTTTTAACCTAGACTATGATAGAATTCTACACCACGAAATATGAAAGAGTTGGATCTATCCTATTGCAACCTGGAAATGGTTGGAATGTTAAACAACAAAAAATAATACATATCCCACAATGCAAAATTTCCTATGTGCGTCATATTCGTATAATTATCATGGTATTATCCTTGCATCCCCAATTGGATTGAAGGTTATTATAACGTATTACCTATTATTGTGCCTTCTGAATAACGGTGTTCTATGGGAAGGATCAGAGTAATAGTTAACCACTGTTGCTACGTCACAACTTCATAATTTTTCCAAATATTTGGCTATAAAAATCATACCAACATTCTGATTAACAAACCAACGGCTAAAATCTGTATTTATATAGGTTATCTACCTTCATGTGCGGATATATTCAGCGGATGATCTCTTCTGACCGAGATATTTCGAGTTTTATCCGTACCCAAATTTAGCTTTACCTATGCGAAATCTGAAATAAGCTACCCACTAAAGTTATTTGCCGTGCTGTGCACATTGACCTACCGGTGGGGTAATGGCGTCAAGTTAAGATGCAAGATGATCTTTTGTACCTTCTGATTTTGAAAGCCTTTCGAAAAACCTGCGACAATGAAATTCCATACTATCTCTAATACCTCAAGGTTGCAATTCGCAACTGCCCAGCACAGGACAAAATGACAAAATACTTATGGCGTGAGATCATTCAGCACGCACGCCACTGCTGTTTTTCCCAAAAGGAAAAACCGCATTTTCAGTGAAATAGAAGTGAAAAAATAATTATATCCAGACCCATAAATGAGAGGATGCACTAATTCTAACAACTTTTGCTGGTGGTACCATAGACTAATTGACACAAACAGTAAATTTTCATTTGAATTCAGCTGAGTAGGCTTTTGCTATTAATTCTCATCTGTTATTTGATCTGTAAGTTTAATTCTTTTTCAATCATTTTTGAATTTTAAAAAGTCTATGATTGTTCACTAAATACATTCTTTGAACGATTAAAATTGATTCTTTAATGTTAACATTTTAATCCCGTCATTGTAGAATTTTCTCCATGGTGCATATAAGCGTAAGTAATGCAGACGGCGTTGTTCTAATGCGTTGAAGTCATACAGAGTCCTTTTTTTTAGTCGAAAATGAGTCAAAAATTGGTTTCCTGCATACTTTATGTTTTGGGATAGGTTCATAAAAGTACAGATTGCCTGGAAACAACAATTTTAAAATAAATATGCATGATTTGAAAGAAAAAATATAATCCAGACTCTGAAAAGTCATACAGAGCCCTTTTTTGGTCGAAAATAATTCAAAATTGATTTTCCTGCATACTTGGGTTATAGTAGGTAGGTTCATACAGGTAAAACTCGCGTGGAAACAACAAAACTGAAAACATAAACTATGCATGATTTGAAAAAAAAAACTTTCTAAGAATGTTTGCTAGTGTTTGATCGTATCTGTAGTTTAAAATGACAGCAATTTAAGGGAACAAATTACTATAGGCCTATAGTATTTCTATGCAAACATCACGGTTAAGATCAGATGCAACCAACTTTGCCATATCAAACACTTACCGTACTTTTCTTTACCATCTGAGATTAAATTTAGATTTGTAATTTTTGACAGAGTATAACTGCCAAAAATGTCTTACGTCAGAGGTGTAGCTAGTGGATTTGGCACGTAAGGCAAGATGTTAAAGTGGCGTCCGGAGCGGGGAGTGCGAACTCACTACGGTTGTTGTCTGGGAGCCCCTGGTTACTGTCAAGAGGGCGGAGCACCCCTTCCCTCCCCTAGCTACGCCTCTGTCTTACGTGTTTCCAAGTCTTCGCAGATTATTCCAACATCTTCAGCATGTGAACAACTTCGTATTTTTCCCCATCCGTTATGCACGCATTCTCCTAAACCACGTTCTTTGCCTGTACAACGGAGGTAATCCAGCCACATTGGTTTGCCTGCCGCTTGTTGAAAGTACGCATTGTAGCGGGTAATTCCTCCACTAAATCCTAATTGTCGACACACGACTTGCGCATCCAGGTTATCAAAATCATCATCACACACACTGCCCCACTCATCCTGGTAGAGTATTTCAAGTCGTCCATCGCGGTGAGATGACCCGTCTACCAGACGAACAGGCGCCAATGTATCGTCATAGGTACCTGTATAACAACACCGTCAAAATAATTGAAAGTTTGATTTGAAGCCTCAGTTTAAATATCATCTACATATTGCACCGCTGTTTGATCACTAATATTAAAGTAGGCCTATAGCCATTTATAGGCCAGAGGAGGGTGGCCGTGGCGACTATTACTGGTTGCCGTACGGTATCGTAGTTGATCTCCGATAGCTCCCGACTGCTTCACGACACCACCTCTGGCGTAAAGCCGTTGGAAAATCATTGAAAAATACAATTTCCGGCATGGTCACATGATAAAAACATGATAAAATCTATATCAAGTGGGGTTCACTTGTTATAGATTCTCAATGTTGAACCAGGCGCTATCACCACTAGCAGTTCTTACGGTGGATTTCTGATCTTGGTAGAGTGACCGGAGCAGTTCAATGATATGTTTTGGAAAGCCCATTGATCCTAAAGTTTCCCACAGTTTTCGATGTTGAATTGTGTCAAATGCTTTGGAGTAATCAATGAAGCACATGTAGACTGGCTGGTTAAATTCTATAGCTTTCTCAATTATATTCCTTATATTTGCTATTTGGTCCCTTGTGCCTC